>BLSH010447254.1:449331-466329 GCA_018402905.1 Glandirana rugosa | reverse complement strand
ATGGTGAGAGGTTGGGAGTTAATTTCCCCCGTGATGATTATGTAGCGCCCCTCACTGTCTAAGATAGAGTCTTTCAGTTGGAAAGTGACCGAGTCTCTGATTGCTAGGAGTACCCCCTTCCTTTTCTTGTGTGGAGAGTTGGACAGAAATACATGTGGGAATTTAGGATGAGCGCATTTGGGGACCGCTGAATGTAAGAAGTGGGTCTCCTGTATGCACAGGATGTCTGCTTGCCTAGTGAGGGCTTCCTTCCACATGGAGTAACGCTTAGCCGGGTGGTTTAGACCCTTAGTGTTCAGTGATAGACAGGTGATGGCCATATCTGGGTGTCCCAAAGTGTGTAGATGTGCTTGAATTCTTTACTCACTGCGAATGCATAAAGGTGAAGAAGACTGTCAGTTGGTGTGGTCTTTGAGAGCGTTCTCCTCTGAACGTGGGGTTTGTCCGAAATTGGCAGATCTGTAGTGCTCTGGATTTGGTTGATGAGGTGCGATATCCGGATGCCTTGCTGTTCAGTGAGCAGGTCCTTCATTCTTCTGCGGTTCCGTCTGAAAGAGAGCATATTAGGGAGGGGGGAGGGAAGAGGGTGCAGGGAGACGTGGAACGGGGAACAGAACAAGAATAAAAAGGAAATCCTTGGAGGATTTGAGGACAGAAATGCGTCCTTTCAAGTAGCTAGGGGGGGAAGGGAGTTGACTCCAATGTGACCAACCGGGGATAGTTCTAAAAACTTGATATTTGTAGGTCTGTGAGAGCTTAGGTTTTCTTTTTTTGTTGTTTCTTGTGGGAGACCACCTGCCATTCCTGTTGGATTGCGTGTGGTTTGGGTCCAGGTATTCCTGCTTGAGGGGGTGCTGGCAAGATTTCCCATTTCCTGAGGGTCTCCAGACCCTCCTCCAGAGTAGTGACTGGAACTGTAGTGCCATTGTTAGTGATTAATAACGTGGCAGGATATTTCCATTTATGGGGAATCTGGTGGTTCCTCAGGGCCTTAGTTATGGTGAGTAGATTCCTTCGCCTCTGAAGTGTGTGCCTGGAGAGGTCGGGCAGCAGCTGGAGGGAGGCGTACTGTGGAGGGCGCTGATCGGGTTTCCTGAAGGCCTCTAGAAGGAGCTCTTTGGCTCTGAAAAAGTGCAGCCTAAGCAGGACGTCTCTAGGGACATCGTCTGGCAGGAAGGAGGGTTTGGGCACCCTATGAATCCTGTCTATCGTTATTTCCAGAGTGGTGAGATTAGGTGCTATGGATGAGAACAGCTCCTGAGCAAAGGGCATTAGCTGCATTGGGGAGACTGACTCAGGGACCCCCCTAATTTTTAAATTATTTCTTCGGGAGCGGTCCTCTAGGTCGGCTAGCTTGTCCTTGACCCATGAGAGGTCCTCTGTGTGGGCATTGTGCGCATCCACCATCTTATTGAAAGAGTCAGTGTATGTGCCCATAGCTCGTTCAATGGTGTCCACCCTCTCTCCCAGGTCTAAAATATCCCGCTGACATTGTTGGACTGATATGTTAATGTCCTGTTGAATAGAGGTCCTCAGGGACATGAGCATGTCCTTCAGAACAGTGTCTGAGACCGGCTGCCCTGTGGTGGCGAAATCAGCAAAGGGGTCTGTGTGTGCTGGCTGCGCGGGCTTCGCAGCAGTGATGGCGCCCATACCACTCACCTGCATCTCCTGCTGTACTGGGTCTGTGTGCGGTGAGGTCGTCCTCTGCCTGGTCTTAGCCGGGCTCCTTGTGGTGGGAGATAGGGCTGGAGAGTAGTCTTCGCTAGACCGCGGCGGTGATCCAGTCCCGGGTCGCTGCTTAGGAAAGGCCGCGGCTGCGGCCTTGAGCTGGTGCAGGGATCCCCCGCCATGTTGCCTGGGCCTCGCGGCTGTGGAGAAGAAGCCCGAGAGTTTCCCCAGTTGCGGGAGCGGGTCTTTTCGCCTTCTCCGCATTCCTCCTCCTGTCCCTGTAGTTGTGCGGTGTGTCTGGTGGTTTCACGCTGTCTGTAGCTCTGCTTTCTGGCTCTTCTATCCCGGCGGTCTGGCGGAGCTCAGGGCTTATGCGGCCATCTTCGAGCTCGGACGCCACGCCCCCATCATTGGTGTTTTTGATACTTTGAAAGGTGTACATGTGTATCAATGTCTTTGTAAAGATCTACGGTCATGCTAGAAGTGTTCTGAGGAAAAGCTGTAATGTGTAAGACTGGCCATACACTATAAAATTTTCTTATTCGATTTCCATTAGATTTACCTTCAACTATGTAGTGCAAGGGCCTGCTTGATTGTGTACAAATTGAAAGTGTTTAGGTTTGACCTCATATTATATGGATTTGGTAAATCTAAAGGAAAGTTGTACAAGAGAATTGTATAATGCATGGCCAGCCTTACTCTGTATCTCATTATATACCTGTATGCCTAGATAAATTTAGACAGCTGAGCATGAAGATTATTTTCTTTCAAAACCACCTTTAAGCAGTATGTACATATCATCCCAAAGTTACAAGGTGAGTAAGTTAAACACTAACCAGTTAACAAATTTTTTGTCAAAAATAACTCATTTTGTTGAAAAATATTAATTTGACACTGCCTGGGGGGATTTTTGGGTGTTACTTAAAGAGGAAGTAAACCCAGATGGGGTTTACTTTCTCTACATACACCTGTAAATTAGAAACATAATGGGCTACTATGCATCGCGTAGTAACCCATTATGTGCCACTTACCTGCAAACGAGTCCAGCTCTGTCCCCAGTGCTGGCGACATCCATCTTCAGCCCCTCTTCCTTCCGGGGCCGCGACTCTGGCTCTGTGACTAGCCGGAGTCGCGTGACGTCACTCCCGCGCATGCGCGCGGGACCCGCCAGTCACGGCACAGTGTCAGTGGAGAAACGGCACGGAGGCTGTTTCTTCACTGCGCATGTGCTGAAATGACGTCGGCACATGCAGAACACTGCATATCTCCTGACCCATGCAGGTTTGGGAGATATGCAGGGTACCTACAGGTAAGCCATATTCTAGGCTTACCTGTACGTTAAAGTGGTTGTCACAGGTTGACACCACTTTAACAATTGTCACAGATCTTCAGCAAAGCTATTCTACTACTTGTGGATCTCTCTCCATGTGATCTCTTCTACTTTGCTGCAGCTTGCTCTGTGCAAGACTGGGAGGTAAAGGCATTGCCAGATTTCAACCGCTGGTTGATATTGGGCCTACATGGTCAACCCCAAATCAGCTTGTCGATTGACCTCACTATGTAGCTGTGGTCAAGCAAACAGCTGATGCTGAGCAATAGTTGAATTTCCTAGCCCATAGCCTCTGCATTTCTGTTTTTCTGGTTACCAACTTTCACTTGTATTTAGACTATGCTTGTTTGCTGGCTACTCTAAAGTATTGCTTGTCCCCACTTCTAAAATTGCCTATCACTTTTGTATCATGCTTTGGTTCTATCCCTGCTCAGCTGCTATCTGTAAATTCACTAGGAAAGTCCATCACCCCTTGTAGGATACTCTGGTAAGGATCTAGTGGCAAGTACTTAGGCTCTGTGCCTCAGGTCTTTTTAAGACTCACACAGTCCACTATCCAGTTTGTCCTTGACAGTTTTCACAGACCAAGCCCTTATTGTGTGCCCACAAGTACAGCATCCATTCTGTCTCAGTCACAATTGAACTTAGTTTATTCACGTTGGGGGTATCCTGTGTGCTAGTAGATTCCCTACTGCTTTAGACAACTTTAATCTCTGGGTAACCGGCCCAAATATGTATATTTTTGTTCCTTGGCCTAGTTTTAAAGAGGAGGTTCAAATGATAAGAACTTCCACTCGTTCCTGAAAACTGTGATCAACTTGCTGCATAAATCTTCCATTCTGCAGTCAACCTTGGCAACCTGATCATTTCAAGGTGCATTACGTTCTTGAAGGGGATTTGTTTGCATGGACAGATTACACTAGATTGCAACAGCTCTGTGTGTAGCTTATTCCCTTGCAAATCCCTGCTCACTTTTTTTTATTATTGTATTTGTATTACTGAAATTTATATTCAGAAGGATGGATACCTAAGGACAACAATGTATCAAAAGCTGACTGCTAGGAACATGATACTGAATGCCAGGAGCACGCATCCACGCCCACTGGCACGCACTATCCCCTATAGTCAGTATTTGCGTCCAAGGCGAAACAGGTTCTAGTGATCAAGCTTTTAAAAAAGAAGCAGATGCCTTTAGATCACATCTCCTTGTGCGTGGTTACACTTGGATAGATATGCGCATGACGAGAAAAATTTGTTTTGTTGCGTTTCAATATGTTAATCTAGTTATATAGTTTAGTTAAATTGGGTTGATTTGTTCAATTCATATTCTGAGTCTTTCAAATTTTATTCTAATTTACCAATTTTTTTCAATTCGAAACGTTCAAATTGATAAATTTTCCAGTCGGTCGAAACAAAAATGTATTATTTTTTTGATTCAAATGCAAACAAGCAAAAAAAAATTCTTCATCAAATGATTACAATGACCCTTTAAATCAACGTTGGCTTAACAAAAACAGCATTATTACATTGAGATGTAAAATTTGATTTGAATTTCAATTTGAATTTCAGAAATTTGGACGAATTTCATTTCATTATTCGGAACATTCGGTAAACTTCGTTTATTCTGTAATTTGGATATTCATTTATATCTGAATCTCTGAATAATTAAAAATTTGTCAGAATAATAATTCAGAACGAAACGAACCGCACATGTCTACACATGTCTTAAAAATGCCTTTAACAGGCTTATGGGAAGGAGTATATGTCAAATACTTTTTGATAGACCTAATTCAAAGGACACAGGGATGGTTAGACATATCACTGCATTCGCTCAGCAGCATGCTCGCGTTAGAGGGATAGTACAAAAATATTGGCACCGTATGTTGGATGATCCGATATTACAGAAACATATCAAAGAATACCCTGAGAATACCTATAAGCTGTCTGGTTCCATCCATGACCATGTAGTAAGAAGTCACTATGTGAGTCAAAATACTCAATCAAGGGAGGAGGTAGGGATTTTTTGATGTGGTTCTTGTGTCTACTGTGAGCGGATTTTGGAAGGTACCTCATTAAGTTATTGGATAGTAATCTACATGTTGTCAAACATAATATAGCTTGCCAGACAAAAGGCATTGTATATATCATACTCTGCCAATGCACAGCTTTTTATATTGGCAAAACTATTGTTGTTTTTGGAAAAGTATATGTATATTATGTAAAAATGGTTTGTTGAATATGCCCATCTGCAGACATATAGGTTTGACAATTACGACTATTCTGTGATCAGATTAGCTGCCCTTGATAGGGTCTTTGAAGACCCAGGGGAGGTGATTTTGATATAAGAGTTCTATAAAGGGAGGCGAAGATGATCTTTGATCTACAGACCACAACATTCCCAGGGTTAAACGATATGCTGAGCTTCAAATCTTCTTATAGCACGTACAATTGTCTTTTGATCAGGGGGTGTCATCAGCATTCCCTGAATGTTGCAGTTCTTTGCTCTTTTAGTGCCCTGTTCCCCTTGTATTAATTGATTATTGGAATCAGTTTGCAAAATGATGTGTACTTCTGTTTTTTGTTATCTTTGATTGTGCTGTTTGGCTTATCTAGATCATGCAAAAGAAAAAGGGTCTAGTACTACCCATAATATGCCTCCATCCCTATACATTGAACAAACAAAAACAAAATTTTCCCGTGGGACTTTGAGGCAAGTAAGGGGGACAATAAAGATGATGGTAAACAGTAGTGACATGGTTTATTGGACATGAGTAAAAGTAAAAACATGACAGTCCAGCCAGTACAATGACATGACATCACTTTCCTTAAAACCAGTCATAGATGGGTGTAATAAATATGTGGATAATACAAGCATATAACACTCTATGCATTTTGTGAGCAACATCTTGCTTCTTCAGGAGTACATGTTGTATATGGTATATCTATAAAACAAAGTACATGTTGAAAATACGCATCACCAAAAAACCATACATGTCTCTCTTAGTAAGCGGGGGTCCAAATAGCACCCCATACTCACTAGTTGTCAAAGCCGAGGTTCCAAGCGCTGAACCCCCGCAGAGCGGCCAGTAGAACACATCTAGTCCGGGAGCTGAACCACCGGGGGAGCACATGGGGGGGCAGGAATGGCTGTAGAATAAGTGACTCCACTCATGTCACACAACATCAGGGTAGGCAACTGCAATGTAATTCTATAAGGGAGTAATTATGAGTATAATGCATAAATATTGCTATACCTGGCTAATAAACAGCAGTAGGTATACAATAAAAGTCAATGCATAATGCAGAGCAAATGAACAGAGCTGTGGACATGAGAGTGGAGAGAAGTAGGAATAACAAGGGAGTGCATGGGTAAGTGAGAAGGGAAATGAGGAATGAAAGGAATTGTAACAGTGACAAACATAGGACAGATAAAAAACAGACAATGCCTGGGTGCAGCATGTGGAAGTGTACGGAGTAGGAACCCATAGGGTATGTGATATCTGCAGTGCTTACCAAGGAAGTGTCCTCCAAGTAAAATCATATAAAAGAAAAGAAAGACACAATGTCCGCCCTCCCATATATATCCCCCAGTGAGTCCATGAGGGCTCCACCCCTAACGCCATGCAGGTGGTAAGTATTGCGAGAATGATAGTATGCCATCACGCGATGACACCGCTAGACCACGGAAGTCACACCACAGGCGTGGAGGCATGACTTTGATGTGCAGGTGACCCTGCCCTTCTGACATGGAGAGGCGGGGGCAGCAAGGGAGGAGACCTCCCCTTTTCACATCGCAGCCCCCGGGACAGGCGGAAACTTACCACCTGCATGGCATGGCTTTTATCTGTTCTAGATTTGTCACTGTTACCATTCTTTCATTCCTCATTTCCCATCTCACTTACCCATGCACTCCCTTGTTATTCATACTTCTTCTCTCCACTCTCATGTCCACAGCTCTGCGTATTTGCTCTGCACTATGCATTGACTTTTATTGTATACCCACTGCTGTTTATTAGCAAGGTATAGCAATATTTACATATTATACCCATAATTACTCCCATATACAATTCCATGAGTGGAATCGCTTATTCTACAGCCATGCCTGCCCCTCCATGTGCTCCCCCGGTGGTTTACTGTTGGCTCCGCCCCTTCAGCTCCTGGGACAGACGTGTTCTGCTGGCTGCTCTCCGGGGAATCATCGATTGGAGCCTCAGCTTTGCCGACCAGTGAGTATCGTGTGCTATTTGGACCCCTGCTTACTAAGAGAGACATGTATGGTTTCTTGGTAATGCGTATTTTCAACATGTACTTTGTTTTATAGATATACCGTATACAAGACATACTCCCGAAGAAGAGAGATGTTGGTCGCAAAATGCATAGAGTGTTATATGCTTGTATTATCCACATATTTATTACACCCACCTATATGACTGTTTTTCAGCAAAGTGATCTCATATCACTGTACTGGCTGGGCTGTCATGTTTTTAATTTTACTCATGTCCAATAAACCATGTCATTACTGTTTACCATCATCTTTATTGGCCTCCTTACTTAACTCATTCAAAGTCCCACAGGCAAATTTTGTTTTTGTTTGCTAACCTAGATTATGTGTTATTCAAGTTGTTGTGGCTTTCAGCTTGCGGGTGTTATGGGGTATGGCACGGTGGGTCCCTTGGTTTTTCTTTGCAGGCATTAGACTTCTACTGACAGTCCCTGTTGGTTGTGTATGGAGGTGAGGGGCCGGGTCAAGTCATTGTGGCTCTGTCTCCCATCCCCTGGACCATTTCCCTGCTGCTCATTGTGGTGAGCGGCGTTTGGGAGGGGCTGTGGGGTGTTGTTACCTGGGCTTTACCTTGCACTTTCCCAGTGGTAGAAACTGTGCCGCTGGGTGACGTCATCAGCCGTGCCGCTCAGCACAGTCTGCAGGTGTGCACCCGGTGGTTGGGAGCATTTAGGCCTCATACACACGGGCGTATCTTTAAAAATAAACAAAAGGTCGGGCCCGACATCAAGGAAAAAAATTGTCGTTTTTCGGCGTTATGCATCGGCGTTAGTGAGCGTAAGTGAGCGTCGGCGTCAATAGGCGTTTTTTAAAAAAAATCATCCCTCTGCTATTTTTCAACCTAAAAACGTTGGCGTCAAAAAATGCCGGAAAACGCCGGTACAATATTAGTTGGCGTTTGTTGGCGTTAGTTGGCGTTTGTTGGCGTTTTGCGGCGTCGGCGTCAAAAAATGCCAAAACGTTACAGCCTCAGAAAGCGATGGCCATGGGTTCTACTTTCAGCTCACTAACGCCGACGCCATCTACAGCTCAAAAATGCTGACGTTTTTATGGGGCCATTGACTAACACGGAGAGCTGCAAAAAACGCCAGAAAACGCCGGCGTCAAAAAACGTCCGTGTGTATGAGGCCTTAAGGAGGCTGATTTAGAGGCAGCATTGTGAGCTTTTTCCCTGGGAACGGGATGGTCTTTGGAGGTGATTTGTTTGGTTATATGGGTCATTTCAGTGCTTAAGCCCTGTTCTATTTGTGTGTGTCTCTCATTGTCCTTTATTGCTTGTGCCTCACAGCTTTGCTGGGGATCTATGAAGACTATTCTTTAGTTTTCCTTCCCTTTTTTTCAACAAGGCTGGTTAACAAGGCTTACGATTTGGGCCCTTTATTGCTTTCCACTTAGTGTATCTGTGGACTTATATTTATAATTTTGTTTATGTTTTATTTGATCTCTTGATCTTTGGACCTTAGCTGGGACCCTAGTAGATATTACACATCTGGTGGACTTTATATGATTGCTTTAGAAAATTAGCGATTTTGGCTTTATGTCTGCTGTTATACTTATTCTGTTTTTTTTTTTTTTGTCTTTTCTTTTGGGGAGGGTCAATCCAGTTTACTTGGCACCTTGAGCCTGGCTTAGTTTGAATATATTCACAATTTTTGCACAGATCTTTGTACCATGAGTTGTCTATGAAAGATGGCTCCAACATTGTGGCACGTTACAGCCCGCCCCCTTTACAGGTATGTATATATAGGTGTGTTGAAGCGCTTATTTGCCTATTAGTTTATGTATTCTGTACTGTATTTATGGTGCGACTTTGCTATCACATTAAATAGGTTAACCATTTAAAAAAAACAATTTTATGACAATTTTGATGATGTCTGCCTTGCTTCCTTATGCTCCAGTGCCCGTCCAGGGGTATCTTCTATGCCTGTTACGCACTCATACGGTGCTTGTGCAGTGTTTGTCGCATTAACCTAAAAAAGATAATTAACAATGAAAAGTCATAAAGGCAACATCCAGATAACAATTGAAGTAGTTCTGATTCTTTTTGGTTATCTTTGCCACTATTCAAGGTTTGAAGCTGTTAAACCTATTGCCAAACATGGCTGTTTAAAGCCCTTGCCGCCCATAGCAACAGCAGGCGTTAGTTATTCTGTTTCAAATGGCCAAACAAGTACACATCCTCAGGGTGGTACCGAGGGAGCACACTATAATAGCATATGCCACGTCCTAAACATTATTGCAGAAAGATTATCTGAAGAGGAACATTGACTTTTTAGGCACTTGAAAATTTTATATACAACTTTGATTTTATGTAATACAAAACACATAAAGAAAGTATCAAATATAATAAGATAAAACATTCTTTTATCACAACATCAGGCTTGACCATAACTTATGAATATGGGCCATACTAGTTTGTAACCAACAATCAATATTGTTTTTTTTTTGTAGAGGTCCAATTAAACTTGATGATGGTAGGAAGTGCCTGATGTAGCTCTACATGTTTTGCGACATACTGCTTCTTCAGCAGCTTGAATGTGATGTCCTAAATAAGCAAGAATACAATTGATGAATATTTTTCATATAAATGCAACTTGTCAATAAACAAAGTAATCCTTACTGTAATGACTTACAAAAATAGGCATATAGGACAGGAGGCAGCACATGGCAGAACCTTTGTGAGTACTAGGGAAGATGTGGGGACATTTATGTGTACATCCAGAGACAACTATCTGTATATTAAAGTGATTGTAAATTCTTGTTTTTTTTCTACAAAAATAGCAAACATGTTATACTTACCAGATAAACTGGGGGTATGTACCGCGCTTAGGGATTGTGCTATTAGACTGCTGCCCTCCAAAAATTCCCTCCCGTAGGTGGGATGTGAAATAGATAAAGGTGGTGCTTGGATGTGGCGCTGTCTGAGTAATGGGAGATAAATGTGTCCCTGATGTCCTGTGATCATATGTTCTGGTGGGGCAATGTCCTTGGCTTCTAGTTAAAGTGCATGTGTACCCTTTATCTTTACCCACTAACGTGTTTAGTTCCAGTTGGTGGTTATTAAATATAAACGTATAATCTGGAAAGTGCAAGTGCATATAGACAATTCCAAAAAGTGCTATTACACATGTATAAACTTAAACGTAGGAATGGATTGTGGCAATAAATAAGTAGATAAAAGTGCTAAAATGTGATTTCTTCAGTGTAAGTGCTTAATATCAAAAAATATAAAATCCAAGTATAGGTGGACACACATCAATAATAAACCATATTCATCCTGGTATGTAATACATTGGTGAATATTATATATCCCACCGTATGGCTCTCCGCTCTTGCAGATATAGGGGTGTCCCGAGGTATACTTCCAACGTGTTAGAAGATAAAAAACAGAGAGGACTCCATAGTGTAACGTGTTTCAATGTATCCTTTGTTTTATTGAAAGGGGGTTAGGATACATTGAGTAGTAAAAACGAGGAAAACAAAGTGTTCCAAAAAGTAAAATACAGATACGGGAGTGGATGGGCTAAGTATACAGAAAGCAAGGATTGTTTGTTGAGTCCCAATATAATCACAGAGCCGGTAAGAGAGAGTAGGCTTGGTGGGGGAGCTCTGCAGCTCTCCTCACTGTGCGGCGTGCGTTCCAACTTCCTCTCACTGAGAACCGGATGTGACGTCGGACTTCCTGCTAGGTCACCTAACACGTTAGTGGGTAAAGATAAAGGGTACACATTCACTTTAACTAGAAGCCAAGGACATTGCCCCACCAGAACATATGATCACAGGACATCAGGGACACATTTATCTCCCATTACTCAGACAGCGCCACATCCAAGCACCACCTTTATCTATGTTATACTTACCTGCTCTGCTGCAGTGGTTTTCACAGAGCACCCCAGATCCTCCTCTTCTCGGTTGCCTCTTCTGTGCTCCTGGCCCCTCCCTCCGGTTGAGTACCCCCACAGCAAGCAACGTGCTATGGGGCACCTAAGCCCAGCTGCAGCTCTGTGTATCCATTCAGACATGGAGCTGTGGTTTGCCCTCCTCTCTCCTGATTGGCTAACTGCCTTTGATTGACAGCAGCGGAGACACTCGTGGACATTGCTGGACAGAGAGGGGGCTCAGGTAAGTATTAGGGGGGGCTGCTGCACACAGAAGGCTTTTTATCTTAATGCTTAGAATGCATTAAGATATAAACCTTCTGACTTTACAACCCCTTTAACATATTATATCTATTGAATGAGCATAATCAATATAGATAATAAAATATGACAAGAAGAGCTGTTCAGCCCAGACCTTCTGTTTACTTTGACAACCATCAGGCAGAATATTTGGATCCTGAAGTCTGGACTGATACCTTTAAGGATGAGGCAGAAGAGGACAGATTTTACCATTCTAATAGCAGGTGTTTATGTCTTTGGAATCTTCTCTCACTTGTGAATTTAGATTCTGAAGTATTGCTTTATGGTTCAGTCTAAGGTTTAGCCACCCATCAATCTGGTGACTCTGATACTGCTGAGAACACCAAAAGTCTAATATCCATGCCAGGTATCCCAGCCCCAAGTACTAAAACTTTGTTTAAAAATTATTCTGAAAAACACTTTAAACCTAGGCACAAGAATACATACTTTCCTACAAGCACTGTGATTCCTGTACTAGGCCTACCATTACCCATGTCTCCTTCTTTAACTGATCTAGCTGCTTCTAACTGAAATATACCCTGAGTTTACTTCTGAGGCCCAATACCCAGAGTTTGCTTTTGAGGCCCAATGCCCCAGTTTTCCTCCTTTTTTTGTGACTGAAACAGCCCCTCAGATTCTGGGCTTGTCCGTTGTAAATGAAAACATGTATTTGTTAAATTATCTTCTGAGCCTGAGTTTATTTCTTTTAAGCCTGAGTCTGCCTCTTCTAAATGTATGCCTGAGAGGAGTTCAAATCCTTTCAGGCATACATTCAATCCACGGTGGAGCAGTTATCTCCAATGGAGCCCCAGAACTATTCCCTGAGCTACAAGAAAGTGCACACACACACACAGCTGTCTCTCAAAGCTACTCTTTATTTCCCGGGTTTCTCTTTTATAGCCAGAAAAATGTAGGAGTTACAAACGCCTTGAAAGGTGGTCTCTTACAACAGTTTCACTTTCCACACATAATATCAGGGAAAAAGAAACTCTACAGTATAAACAAAACTAGCTTCATGCATCTTAAAGGGGTCTTAGCATACATATATGTGTAATAGAAAGCATACATAATTATACAAAATGGAGACACTTAAGTTATACATATTCCTACAATGCCCACCTCTTCTAAGCGTCTATTTGCCAGTGCAGTGCTCATCCAAGACTCAGCCAGTGGCACGCTCACCTGAGACTTTGTCAGTGCAGTCCTTACCAAGGCTTTACCGGTGCCATGCTTGACTGAGACCCTGACAGTGACATGTCCACCTAAGATCCTTTTAGCTTCTACATCATCTAGGGAACTCTCCCAGACTAGCCTCTTGCAATCTAGAATCTTTGAATCTGCCATATCTAATATATATGATTTTGTGTTTTCTGGAGTCCATGATCTTTCTCCCCTATGTCTGAATCCTCCTTGTTTTGATTGCTCCATAGTTAGTTACCCTGTCTCATTCATTTGTCAATGAAAATTATTGTTTTAACATTCTTTCTGTTGCTAAAAGGCCCACATACCATTAGGTATCTTTTTTTTAAGCATGCCCAGATGCTACTTTTGTCTATGTTCCTATCCCACCAATGACCAGACTAGTCCAGGTGCTGCCTTGTTTCTTGCAAGCCTCAAAATTGCCCATGGTAATGCTGCTAATACTCTAATTACAAAATGCTGGAGACTTACTTTGTATGCTAGGTTTTGTTGGGCTTTGTGTTATAGGTTTCAGTTTCACTAGGCACTGTTCTGAAGGCTCTGAATCCTCTGGGCATTACTCAATAGACTTTAATGCACCTGAGTTTTACTATAGTGACATGATTGACCCCAGTGATCCTTTGTCTCTCAATTACAGTTTTGATCCTGGTGGCTCTCTTCTTCCAGGTTTGGGTGCTGTGAGGCACACTGAGCCACCAGTTGAATTGTGGTTGGAGTGTTCAGAGGCCACCTCTCAGTGGGGGGGGGGGTAATTTGCCAGTTCCACCTTACTTAATCATTTGACCTCCAGGAGATTTACTCCCTTCATGACCAGGCCACTTTTTGCGATACGGTACTGTGTTACTTTAATTGACAATTGCGCGGTCATGCAACGCTGTACACAAATAAAATGTGTGCAATTTTTCCCACAAATAGCGCTTTCTTTTGGTGGTATTTGATCATCATGCGTTTTCATTTTTGTTTGTGCTATGAACAAAAAAAGACTCACAATTTTGAAAAAAAATATTTTTTTTTACTTTCTGCTATAAAACATATGCAATAAAAAGTGAAAGAATCAAATGTCCTCATAAATTTAGGCCAATGTGTATTCTGCTGCAAGTTTTTGCTAAAAGAAATTCCCAATAAGCATATGTTGATTGGTTTACATTATTTTGTCTACAAACTATGGTATATACAGTATACTGGAATTCTTATTTATTTATTTTTTATACAAGTAATGGTGGCGATAAGAAACATATAGCAAGAATGCAATATTGCAGTGGACAATCTGACACTAACTGACACTTTTGACACTTTGCGGGAACCGGTGACACTAATTCAGTGATCAGTGCTAAAAATATGCACTTTCATTGTACTAATGACACTGGCTGGGAAGGGGTTAAAAATCTTGGGCGATCAAAGGGTTAACTGTATGACTAGCCAGTGTTTGAATTTACTAGGGGAAGAGATGGATTTGAGTCCCTGCTTTGCAGGAACACAGAATCCAACCAACCTCTGCCTTGTTTTCCTCCGTTCTGAGTCTCTGCCCGATGATCAGCAGGTGCAGGCAGACATTGAGTTGCTCTGATAGCAACACCGCAGGAGAAATGCTAGCACAGGCTTCCAGTATCCGTAGTTTCAGGTGCTGCACATCTCGTATCTTCAGAGCATAGACAATTGCCTTCAGATGACCCCAAAGATAAAAGTCTAAGGGGGTCAGATCGGGAGACATTGGGGGCCATTCAACTGGCCCACGACGACCAATCCACTTTCCAGGAAACTGTTCATCTAGGAATGCTCAGACCTGACACCCATAATGTGGTGGTGCACCATCTTGCTGGAACTATGATGTCAGTGATAGGGAATTGCTGGCCATCAAGTTGGCTTTGGAGGAATGGCGGTACCTCCTGGAGCAGCTCACCCGGTATTGGTTTTTACTGACCATAAAAACCATAAAAAAACCATATGCTGTGAAGATACGAGATGTGCAGCACCTGAAACTACGGATACTGGAAGCCTGTGCTAGCATTTCTCCTGCGGTGTTGCTATCAGTGTGTGAAGAGTGGGAGAAGAGGGTTGCATTGACAATCCAACACAATGGGCAGCACATTGAACACATTTTATAAGTGGTCAGAAACTTGTAAATAACTCAAGAAAGAATAAAGTTACATTAAAATTAAAAAATTCCCAATAAGTTTGATGTGTCACATGACCCTCTTCCTATTGAAAAAACAAAAGTTGGATTCAAAATGGCCAACTTCAAAATGGCCGCCATGGTCACCACCCATCTTGAAAAGTTTCCCCCCTCATATATACTAATGTGCCACAAACAAGTTAATATCACCAACCATTCCAATTTTATTATAGTGTATCCATATAAATGGCCCACCCTGTATATAGATAACACAGCATGGCTCTGTCTCTCCAGCTGACATCAGCAGCATTGCTCAGCCCCACCCTCAGGACTTCTGAGCTGAGAGAGAAAAGCACAAAAATGACAACTGATCCTAGTAAGAAGGTGTGTTATCTATACAGATAAGTATATATAGGTTATAACACAGACACAGGGCAACTTCTTGTTATAATACAGAGCAGATGGGAACTTTTTATAAAGTGGCTTAACAAACACTTTAATGCACTGTTTATTGTATGTAATATATATTGAACAGGATAGGTTATGATTTGGCAATAGAAGTAATTGTAACATCCCCACAGAACTCGCAAACACCCCAGTCTTAATACTGCACCTACTAGTTAGTATGTAAACTATTGGTATATAATTAATGTCAAAACTTTGAATATATAATTGGATGGATCTTATTAGATAAACAGCAATAACTTTTAGGACCATTGTAATAATAAAACCTTGACAATGTACTTTTTGAGAGTGAAGGGGTTAACCGCACTAGAGGATAATTTTCCTTTTGGTGTATGTAGGGTTAATAGCCCAGTTGGATAAAACACTTTGCATTGAGTTAGATAATGCGTTGAAATCTGGATGATTTGAGACCCAGCAGTTACCATTTATCAGCACAAGTGGATTATTTCCGCTTGGTGTATGTTGGGTTAATAGACCAGATGGATAAAATACCTTGCAATGAATGAAATAATGCAAATCTGGCAGATTTTAAGACCCGGTAATTGCCTGAGGGTAAGGAGGAGATGAGTAGAAAAGCCAAGATACCGCACTGTATAGCCAATACCCATTGATGAAGTTGGAAATGATGAAAAGCTTCACTAAAAAAAAGGGATGTGGATATGCAGAGCTTGGTTCATGTGTTGATCATGGGAGAGTGTGGAAGGTGACTACACTGACAGTTGGAACCAGCGTGGAGGTGGTGAGACTGGGATGAGTTGTGGCCTATCTGATACCTACCCATTTACATGAAATGTACAAGATGATTTTAAATGTGAGTGGTTTACTTGGATTTGAATAAATGTTTTATGGGATTAATGCACTATTGGAGGCTTCTGTTTACTCCCACATACATGCAATGAGATGAGACCTGCTGATTGTGGAGTGATACTACCAGGTGGATATTGACCTAAAAGCTTATTTGCCTTTTCATGTGAGTGAGAGGCAATTCAGTCTGGCGAGTGAATTTCCATGGGGAGATGGCTCTATTTAATTGCACTAAGGCTGGGTTCACACTATCCGACAAAAAAACGGTCCTACTTTGATCCTACACTGCTGTGCGATGTGACCTCATATGGGGGCGGGACCTCCAGGTGATGTCATCTGGTGGCCACGCCCCATGCCAATATAAGGCACAGCACAGAGCGGCGAGGGCATTCGTGAAGTAGAACGCATCGTGTCAACATGGAAAGAAGAAGAAAAGAAGAAGAAGAGAGGGAAGAGGACAGCGGAGAAGACCGGCAAAAGAGCAGAAGACGCCGAAGAGAAGAAGAAAAGACCCCTCAGAAGATGAAAGACCCCACAAAAGAGCCGAAGAAAAGAAGACACCGGAGAGGGGAGAAGACCGCCGGAGCAGATTTAATAAAATATTTTGCCGCCAGAAGAGGGGAGAGGCCACAGAAGAAAAGAAGCCGAGAAAACACCCCAGAAAGTAGAAGACTCCCCAGAAAAGAAGAAGAGAAGCCGCAGAAGACGAGAAAACGGCCAGAAGAGGCGACAGGAGAAGGGAGAGAAGAAGAAGAAAAGAAGAAGAAAGGTACAACTGTGCTACGCAAGATGAAGTGCTTACGGGAGCGGCGAGACACGACACGGAATATAACCGTACCCCGCACCGGTGGTCTACTGTAGTGGACCTCCAGGGCGGGGGTATACTCCAGTGTAGCGTGTCGTCACATCCTAGTTTCATCCTGGCAAAAAAACAGCCTATCACACTTGGGTCGGA
>BLSH010447254.1:415108-430245 GCA_018402905.1 Glandirana rugosa | reverse complement strand
TGTAGGGCACTTGCCCTAGTTTGAAGATGATTTTAGAACAGTTATATGGCTTCTACCGTTAATTAATACTTTTCAGACACAGTTTGAAGATGATCCACATTCACCTCCATTTTTGCTTTTTTTATGTTTTTATTTTTTTAAAAATATTTACAGTTATTTCCCTGTCCCCATTTTTTTGTAGGGCACTTGCCCTACCCTTACCCCCATTTTACTTCCTTTTGCAGCCCTCTGGGGCTTTCCAGGACTTTCCTACAGCCATTTTTGTGCCTAAAAGTTCGGGTCCCCATTGATTTCAATGGGGTTCGTTGTCCGTGCGATCGTTCGGGTTCCGTCCGGACCCGGACCCGGACTTTGTCACGAAGTTCGGACGGACCAGCAGAACCCGAACTTCCAGGTGTTCGCTCAACTCTAGTTAACATTAATTAAGCGTCTTGTGTGAAACCTTTTTAGGAAAGTGTATAAACCGACTTGGTTCAAGTATTCCAGTCAAGTTTCCTTGCTTTGAGATCCCATATACGCTTCAAGTTAAGTCTATGTGACCTTGTCTTAGTCTTACTAGGGATTGTTTTGGGATCTGTGCATTTTCTGCTACCTTTTAAGTGGTATGTATGAGAAAAATTGATTATGTGTTAGGCTCGTGAGGTGAGCTGTCGCAGGTTGTTCACTTCTGTGTTTCTTCGGTATGAGGTTCTAAATAATTGTCCGGTGTTGCCATCTAATGGATATAAATTATAATGAAGTTAACCAGGGTTTTATTAGGTTAATAACTGTTAATGTGTTGAATTTAGAAGTTGGATGTACCGGATTCCCCTGTTCACTCGGGGTTTAGTTTATAGTCCAGACTTGTAGGCTGTTGTGTTCCTAATTTCGGTTATTGTGATTTTTGTATTGTAGAGTCTGATTCAGGTCTTGTTTCAGTAACGGTTATCTCTAACTCTCTAGAAGCTGGTGTACCAGTGTTTTGTCCATCATATTGTTTTTGTTTCTTCCCTTTTTTATAGGAGGATTTTTGTGGGGAGGTGATCATGGATGTTACCATCAATGAGGTTAGTGGAGGGACCCAAAATTCTTGGTACCATTCTGGCAATTCTATTGTTTCGCATTGTATTGCATCACAGAAAATTGGCATGTCTTCAGGTGTGCGAAGTAGCATCTGTTTGCTATCAACTGTAATCTGTACAGCAAAAGGAAATTTCCAGCTGTATGGAATCTTTTTTTCTTTTAGGATTTCAAGCATTGGTTTTACAGCCCTTCTGTTTTTTAAGGTGATAGGGGACAAGTCTTGGAATAGTAGTATGTTCGCTCCATTGAATAAGATTTGGTCATTTTGTCTTGCTTTCAACAGGATTTCTTCCTTCAGAGGGAAATTGTTGAGGCAGCAAATGATGTCTCTGGGTGGTGCTGTATCTGGACCTTTGGGTCTTAGTGCTCTATGGGCTCTTTCAAATTCGAATTTAAATCTATTGGTCTCTCCAGCAGGTTATTGAAAATGGAAGTGAGGACAGGTTTAATTTCTTCCGCATTTATTGTTTCGGGAATGCCTCTCACTCTAATGTTCTTTCTTCTTCCTCTGTTATCCAGGTCTTCCATTTGTCTATTCAAGGTGATTAGGTGTTGAGAGTGTGAATGGGTGATTTTATCTAATCTTTTGATGGTTTTGTCCCTCTGTGTATTGTTTTCCTCAAAAGATGACATTTGTTCAGTTAGGGTCTGTATGTCTGTTTTGAGTTCTGTTATTGCTGCTGAGAATGCTTTTTTGATATCTGCCGCAATTTCAGTCATGTCCCCATAGGTTAGGGGATGGTCCAGATTTGCAACTCTTCCTGTGGGAGCTTCTGAGGCTGCTAGTGATTCATCATCAAAATCCTCTTCATCTGTGTAATCTTGTGCTTGAGGGGCCTTTGATCCTGCCATGTTTCTGTTTTTCTGGGATTTGTTTTTAAAAATGTCTGCTATGTCCGGACATGATGAGCCTGTGAGGGAACGTTGGTACCAATTTGCGACCCTGATTGTGGACCTGATTTTTGAGGTTTGCCCATCTTGTTATATAATGGGTTAATGTGGTGATATCTGTGCTAGATCAGCAGTGCACCATTATAGCTGTGCTCTCTGTTCTTGTAACTAGGTGTACCAAGATGGCCGCCACTGGGTGTAATGGTAGGCCTGCCAATGATTTTGCTATCTTATCCCTTCTGTTCAGTGCTGCCAGTGGGGATAAGTGATTGTGCCAGGGATGTAGTCGCTGGACTGTATATGTATTTTTTCTATCCCCAGTAGCCAGTCCGTGACCGTTATGGTGGCAAGAGGGAGAAGGCCTGGAGGCGTTCGGATGTAGGCCTCAAAGGCCGCGTTCGTGCCTGTGCTGTCGAGGCCGTTATTGTGGCAGTAAATAACCTCCTAGTCTGTGAGTCTGTTAATAAAGTCTCTTTGTCTGAAGGGCCTGGGCTACGGATGTTTGATAATTTAGGCCGGTGGTTACGATAATGGAATCGGGTCTAGTAATGCGGCGGACCGCGGTCTATACAGGGTGGCTGTTCCCGAATCGGAGGGCAGAGACCCACGATACTGGTATCGGATTGTTGGCCGTGGTGTGGGTGATCTTTCTGTGGTGGAATTCTATCTCACCCGTCCTTTGTGTCGCCAGATTGCCTTGGCTAGGGTCTGTTGTGCCCGGAGCCTCTCCAGAAGACGTCTGCCGCTGGTCACTGCAAGCCACGCCCCCCCCCACCAAATCATATTTTTCCCCCATATTGCCATAACTGTTATTAAACCCATTTTGTAGGGGAAATGCGATATACATAATATCCCAAGATCTGCTTGTTTATGATTTGAAAATGCCCCACAAGAACTTTTTTTGCCCCTAATTTTATGGCTTTATGGAGTGATCATCTCTTTGCTGTATTTGAAAATAAAGTTCTACAATGATACACAGAACAAATGTATATTGATGATACAATGTATTTTAAGGTTTGTCATAATTAGTACTTCTTATCTTTATGTGTTAGTGGTTGAAAAACTTAATTTTACCTGCATGCCTCATGAAAAGGAGAATACACAGATAAAACTATCAGAACAAAATACAAACTTGCAACTTTTACTCAAGAGAAGCTTGGATGCCATAATTAACAGAGATGGCATTAATAAATTATGGCACAGAAGAGGGAAGTATATTATAAAAATAATTTACTGTAGGATTGCATATTTATTTATTTTTGTCTACCCCTGCCCTGAAACTACACTGTTCGGATTAGAATTTTATCATTAACCATGCCCCTGACTCTGTTTATCTCTGTAGCATGTGCACTAATAAATCAATAAAAAGTCAATTTAACTATTTTTAAGATTGTAGCAGTGAAATATCAATAATCAGTTCCAGGGTTTTGCTAACACACAAAATCCCATAGATAGTGAAAAACATCATGATTTATATTGCACTGTGTCTCTGTCTTGCTTGAAAAAATTTAATTAGTTAAAACACTAGTAAATATTACTTTTAGTGGCTATTGTTATCTTAGAATCTCATATATACTACAACTAAATAGATGCAAGAAAAACAAAAGTACTAACAGCGTTGATTTACAAAATTAACAAACAATACAGTATTTATTTCGCATTGCAACACCAATATGAAAAGCATTTTTAAGTAAGAATATTCAAACATAACAACATTCAGTAACTTGCATTTTCAATGTCTGTTTCATCTGTGCAAGCACTAGATGGCATTGCACATCATATTTTGGATGTAGAAATGTATTATTAATTCATATATTTCTCCAGAGTTTTCTTAGCATACATTTAGCATCCACTGTTCTGAAATGTGTGTTACAATTAAATATTTTCCTAGTTTTCTGAGATTCATCACAATTTATTTTATATATTAACCACTTGCTGACCAGCCGCAGTTGTTATACTGTGGCAGGGCAGCTCCCCTGTGCAAATCGCCATAGCTGTACGTCAGCAAGTGCGATGGTGGGTGCGCACCCACTGCACGCTGCAATGTCCGCCAGCGACCCGCGATCTCCTAGTACAGATGCAGCTCGGGGATCTGCCTATGTAAACAAGGTGCATCCCCGTTCTGACAGGAGACATGACAGAGATCTATTGTTCCCAGTCATCGGGAACAGTGATCTCTGCCATGTCCCTGCCAGCCCCCCCACAGTTAGAACACATCTAGGGAACACAGTTAACCCCTTGATCGCCTTTATAGCACTGATCAATGTAATAATGCCACTGGTCCCCCAAAAGTGTAATTTGGGGTCAGATTTATCCGCTGCAATGTCGCAGTCCCGCTAAAAAGTGCAGATCGCCACCATTACCACTAAATAAATTAAAATAAAGTCCCTAAATCTATCCCATAGTTTGTAGAAGTGATAACTTTTGTGCAACCTAATCAATATACGCCTATTGTGATTTTTTTTTAATACTGTATGTAGAAGAATATAGAGTATATCAGCTTAAACTGATGAATACATTTGTTTCTTTAATTTTTTTTGGATATGTATTATAGCAAAAAGTAAAAAAAAAAAAAAAAAAAAAAAAAAAATATATATATATATATATATATATATATATTTTAAAATTGTTGCTCATTTTTTTGTTTATAGCGCAAAAAATAAAAACTGCAGACGTGATCAAATACCACCAAAAGAAAGCTCTATTTGTGGGAAAAAAAGACATCAATTTTGTTTGGGTGCAACGTCACACGACCGCGCAGTTGTCAGTTAAATTGACAGTGCCATATTGCAAAAAATGGCCTGGTCATTAACCAGTTGCCGACTGCCTGTCCGCCATGGATTGACGGCAGCAACATGGCACTCCTGCACAAATTGCCATCATTAGATGGCTGGCGCGGGAATGTTTATTGTGGGGGCATGCGTGCGCCGCCAGAGGCACGCTCACTGGCTAGCGGGGGAGCCAATCAGTGGGTGGGGTGGACTCTATGTCTGCCGGCCACATGCAATCGCTTCCCCACAGTGACCGAACAGGGATCAGTGAATGTAAACAAGCGGATCCCCGTTCTGATAGGGGAGAGGAGGATGAGTGTATGTTCCCAGTATATGGGAGCAGTGATCTCTCTCCTCCACCAGTCATCCCAGCCACCACACAATTAGAACACACTGACAGGGAACACATTTAACCCTTTGATTGCCCCCTAATGTTAACCCCTTCCCTGCCAGTGACATTTATACAGTAATCGTGGTTATTTATAGCACTGATCACTGTATAAATGTCAGTGATCCCAAAAAAGTGTCAAAAATGTCCGCCACAATATTGCAGTCCCGCTAAAAAAATCGCAGATCATCGCCATTACTAGTGAAAAAAAAAAACTCCATAAATCAATTCTCATAGTTTGTAGGCACTATTACTGTTGCACAAACCAATCAATATACGCTTATTGCAATTTTTTTTCACAAAAATGTGTAGAAGAATATATATTGGCCTAAACTGATGAATAATTAAATTTTTTATATGTATTATAGCAAAAAAGTAAAAAATATTGGATTTTTTTCCAAATTGTTGCTCTTTTTTTGTTTATAGCGGGAGAAAATAAAAACCGCAGAGGTGATTAAATACCACTAAAAGAAAGCTCTATTTGTGGGAAAAAGGGACATACATTTTGTTTGGGCACAACATTGCATGACCACGCAATTGTCAGTTAAAGCGATGCAGTGCCGTATCGCAAAAGGTGCTCTGGTCAGGAAGGGGGCAAATCCTTCCAGGGCTGAAGTGGTTAAGCTAGAACACTATTAATATTCTGGTCATAGGGGTTTCCACTACAGATTGATTTAAATATAATTCAAATACAAATGTCATGTAGTAAAAATAAAACAAAACAACCCTAAAAAATGAGGGTATGATAAAGTGTCTTCTTAGTACTTAGGCTATACTAGTACAGAGTAGGAAAGCTCAAGAGTGTGGGCAGAAAATAATAAAGGCCAGGCAAGTTGAAAAATACCTAAGATGACAGGAGAAGGCACAGGAGAGGAGGAGGTTGGGTAAGCAGACTTTTGCTACAAAAAACTTTCTGAAAGTGTGGTCCAAATAGGACAAGCTAACAACAATGGACCAAAACTCCTTCTCCAAACTATGACTGAATATATGAAAGCCCGCCTAAGGATGAGACTGCAAGAGTCTCCATATCCAACCCTGAAGGCTGCCGTGACAGTTTCCACCAATTCCCCTCAGCCCTGCACCCATCAGAGCAAGCTGACGCCTCATGGCTTGACAAAATCAGGGGCATAGTGTGTGATGAGCTCACCACTGTTGCAAAGAGAATTTCCACAGAATTTAAAAAGGACCTGAAAGAATTGGGCCAGCATGTTGCACTTTCTGAAACCAGACTGGATGCGGTTACAAAGGTCCTTGATGCTCATGAAACAGACCTTGAGGAACTACAGCTTGAGATAACTACTCTCCGTCCACATTTAGAAGATGCAGAAAAAAGGGCCATGCGCAGTAACATTAGAAATCGGGGGCTCCCAGAGTCCATCACTGACCTACAGGGTTCTGACCTAGCCATGCTGCAGGAGCTCTTTCCAGCCATCCCCCCAGAACGGCTGGAGATGGATCATGTCCACAGAGCCCTAACTCGCAGACTCCCAGATGGCCCTCCCAGGGATATCATCTTAAAATTTCACTTCTACCGTACTAAGGAGGCAGTGATGAGAGCTTCCAGAGGCTCCCGCTCCCTGCAGTTTCAAGTACAACCATACCAGATTTACTCTGATCTGGCACAAGTAACCATTGTGAAACGCAGAGCTCTCAAACCCTTGTGCAAATCCTACAAGCCCAGGATTTTAAATATCGGTGGGGGTTCCCCTTTAAATTATAATTTGACTATAGCGAGGACCATTATGAGGCTTCTTCCTTCTCACAGTTTTGACACCACCTTCAAACCATCAGCCTGGAAATTCCTGCCACAAACAAATACTTGTAATCCTGCGCTCAGAGGGGAATGACGTCCTGGTTCGATACTTCTGTACTAAAAGCGTAAAATTCCTGCTGATCCAAGCTCTCAAGCTGCTCCTACTCCACCAGCACAGTGCCCTCCGCAGTCCTCACAGACTGGACCTAAACGTGCCAGCTCTCATAAGTCACAAGCTCTTCAGCTCCTTCATTCCCAGGTTTTACATTTCCCTACAGATGGCTGATCAACATCCTCTGGGCTGAGAGAGAAGCTGACTCACAGAGAGAGAAGCTGACTCACAGCATTCATTGTGCATTGGATGGGGCACTCTCCATTTAATGGGGTCCTCACCACCTGCCCTTCTGGTTTGGATTTGTGCCCCCACCCTGTTGGACGCAGGTTCCAGCAAATCATTGTCTGTGAGTACCAGTTTGAAATTTCTACAAGTCTACCCACACAACATATCTCATGATACCCCTTTTTGGTGGTTCCTGACAAGGCGTTTTTTTTTTTGTGATTTAATGTTATATCAACTGTTCTCTGTGTAGGTTATAGAGTCTACAAGCTATGGTGCCAATCACTGAAAATTGATCACACCTGATGTACTGACCACCTATCTCATTTCTTGAGACCCTAACAAGCCAGGAAAGTACAAGTATCCCCAAAATGACCCCCTTTTTTTAAAGTAGACATTCCAAAGTATTTAGTAAGAGGTATGGTGAGTTTTTTTGAAGAAGGCATCTTTACCCACAATTCTTTGCACAATTGAAGATTTTTTTTTCACAAAATTGTCATATCAACCAGGTATTTCTGACACACAGCATATGCATACCACTAATTACACCCCAAAATATATTCTACTACTGCTCCTGTGTATGGCAATACCACATGTGTGAGACACTTACACAGCCTGGCCACATACAGAGGCCCAACATGTAGGGAGCACCATCAGGTGTTCTAGGGACATAAATTACACATCTAATTTCCTGACTACCTCTTGCACTTTTGAAGGTCCTGGAGCACCAGGACAATGAAGATGCCCAACAAATGACCCCATTTTGGAAAGTAAACTCCCCAATGTATAATCTGAGGCATAATGAGTCTTTTGAACATGTAATTTTTTCCACAAGTTTTTGGAAAATGTGGAAAGGAAATTAAAACACAATTTTTTTTTTTATACAAAGTTGTCCATTTATTCAAGTTTTCTAACGCATAACATGTACATAGCAAAAATTACAACCCGAAATACATTCTGTTACCTGTCCCGAGTATGGTGATACCACATGTGTGAGACTTTTACACAGCCTGGCCAAATACAGAGGCCCAACATGCAGGGAGCACCATCAGGTGTTCTAGGGGCATACATTTCATATATAATTTGACTACCTATTATACTTGTGTGAGGCACTGTAGTGGCACTGATCGGCACTGTAGTGGCATTGTAGTGGCATGAATGCGGCATGGATGAGAACTGATGTGGCATGGATGGGCATGAATGAGGCATAAATGAGCTGTGGATGGGGATGGCTGAGCACGGATGGGGATGGCTGAGCACGGATGAGGATGGCTGAGCACAGATGGGGATGGCTGAGCACGGATAGGATGGCTGAGCACGGATGGGGATGACTGAGCATGGATTCGTTTGATGGATGGCTGAACGGATGGGGATGATGGATGGATGGCTGAATGGATGGGGATGACGGATGGCTGAACAGATGGGGCTGACGGATGGAAGGCTGCCTGAGCATGGCTGGATAGGTGAGCATGGATGAGGATGGATGTCTGAGCATGGATGGGAGGTGCATACTGTCACAGAGCAGCACTGTGGGCACCCACTGCCCTGCTGCATCTGATCTCTCCCCTCTTCTCTCACACTGCACCAATCGGTGTGGAGAGGGGAGAGACAAGCCGGACATCCGCCGGCTTGTTTACATGTGATCGCTCTGTCATTTGATGGAGCGATCATGTGGGAAAAAGGGCTGCTATGAGCCATCAATTGGCTATGGGGTGCTTAAGTGGTTAATATACAGTAGGTTCACTTTACATCTTCACACATTATGCTAAGCCAGTGTTTCCCAACTGGCTGAACAAAACTGTTTTATAACTTGATTGAGATAATGCTAATGAGACATATTATATCTTTATTATAACAGTTTGGTATTTACTGATACTGTCCCACGTTAAAATTCAAATTCACTTTAAAAAAAAGTAATTGGGATTACTTAGAATTACCTATTTAGTTCCCTTTAAATTGCACAGCTGACTCACTTATAATCTTGTTGTTCAGAACATATTTGTGAACACAGACTCCTAGCAACATTAAGACCCCTTTCACACCAAGGCGTTTTTCATGTGTTTTTTGCACTAAAATTAGCACATAAAAAGCACATCAAAAACACTCCCCATGCATCTCAATGGATGCTTTCACACCGAGGCGTCGCGTTTGCTAGGCGTTGCTAAAAGTCCTGCAAGCAGCATCTTTTCAGCTTGTTTTGTGCGCTCAAAATAACGCCTCAAAAACGCCCATGTCCATTGAAAATAATGGTTAAGCGTTTGAAAAACGCTTGAAAAACGATTCAAAAGTGCTTCAAAAGCGAAGCAAAAATGCACACTAAAATCATGGCGTTTTACAAGATTTTACAGGCTTTTTTCCAACACCTTGGTGTGAAAGGAGCCTTAGAGTTTCTCTGATATTGATGACAGCAATAAACCTGTAGGATTCCTTATAGCTTTACTTTTTTTCCACTATTGATATTTTTACTTGCATGCAACTTTGTTGTACTCACTAAAATGGCTTATCACTATCACCTCTTTTATATATTAACTTATGGGCATCTAGTACATTTTCTTTGCTTTGCAATATACCAACCATTCTAGAATAATATACTTTATCAACAGCTAGCTTATCTACCAGCAGCCTAAGGTTGTCTGGTCCTGTCATGGGTGTAGCGCTCAAAGAAAATATCGGAAGACTCGTAGGTAAGATTTCATTAGCATAACCCTATATCCCTTTCTATCAGGAAATCCAAACCATGTTAAACTTTAACTTTTTAAAATAGTTTTTATGTTTATGGAATGTATTCATTCTTTTAGAGATATGATAACAACACCTATAAACATATTCAAGGACTTTACAAGACAGGAAGTAAGGAAATGATACAGCAGGGACATAGACAATAAAAATCTACCAGGGGTTTTATCATTTCCCTAATTTCTAATTTCTGTATGTGTTGCTGTTGGGAATGATCCCCTACTTCTTTTCTGTTCTAACCATTGTCACCAGGGCAGGCATTGAAGGAAAATCTCTAATGGAGGCCCTAATAGCACAAAACAGTGGTGCTATCCAGAAATAAAAGAAAAGGCTGGATGTACAGCCAATGAACAGCCTATATGTAGTCCAATCCATAAATCTATGGGTTAAATTAATTTGGGCCTATCCCAAAACGTATGCATTTTAATTGACCTATGATGTAATCTTTGTTCAACTAAAACCTTCAGAATTATTGAGAGAAGCTGGAGAACTAAAGTAAATGCAGCATTTCTATATTGACTGTAGTTTATTGCTTATGATATCAAATGCCATATAGTTTACTACTTATTATAATTTTATGTCTAAAATTTTCTTTTGACAATTGAGTCTTTTAGATAGGAGTTGATAGTGTTATTCTATATTTTTGTCAATGTTCAATTCTAATGAAATGTAAAATGTGATTTTCAAGTTGAAGAAAGGAAACAAGTGTAGCAAATAAGGACAAATCGAAAAATGACAACAGGGTAACAAAATCCAACAAAGGAATTAAGCCAGGCATAACTACTTCAAATGTAGTCAGAGAGACCTCCTGAGGTTGCAGTTGATTAAAGCTTGGATTAGACATTGCAAGAGTTAAGAATAAAAGCCCAAATCAAATAAAGTGTAGAAATGAGCTTGCTTGATTTTGTGATGTGGCTAAATGTGGATTTATAAATCAAAAGATTATTTTAAGGTTTATTTATGCTATGTTGGATGATTATTTAACACAGCTGGTGAATCAGACCAATTATTCACAGGCTTATTCAACAAGGTTGTGCGAAGCATAATGATGGTGTGCATAATGCAGTAATCTATTGCAACCAGTTAGATTTTACATTACTGTGGTCAAGTGACCCACACAAATAATTTGATTGCATAGTATGCATATTGTTATGCAGTGCACTTCACCATACCATTAACTTACTGAGTTGGACCCTTTTATGTTTCTTATAACACAACCAGCAACTTGTGCACTCTTCATCTACAAACATCATATGGCACATATGGCACTGCAGATAGAAAAGTTGGAAATATCTCAATCACTCATTTTGTCTTTGTTAGACTATATTGAAATCAATATGTTATTATGAAACATGTTTACAGCTACAGTTCAGACCATTATCCAAGTGTGCATGTGCAGCTATGGCTGCATAGGTAGGCTTATATAACTTGGCTATTTATTTTTGTATGAAGTACATGAAACTACCTTTAATCTGACTTTATTAAACCTGTCAAAAAGCATGGCAAGTCAGACTGTGCCAGTGTATAAAACATACATTAGCAGAGGTTACCTTCAATGAAATATGCACATCAAGTCAAGCTGAGTTACAGCTGGATTTATATGCATCACCATGTTTCCTGTCGAAAAAAAATAGATTCATCTTATCTCTTCCTCTGGTGTGCTCCAGTCATTGTGGACTCATTAATGAGTAGGCCAGGCGGGTTGAGCATCAGGAGCTACATTGTTTATTAGACCTGTTGGGCATCATTATTATACCCCCTTTTTTACTTGGCCTTTACAGAAAGGGTTAAAACAGAGGATATGAGTGTGACTTCACTAGACAGAGTGCCTCATGCATGTTATCTATTCTCCTTTTGTGCTATACATCATGAGGTGGCACCTTTCTGCCACTTCTCCTTATTGGGGCCTCACCTAGGTTTTTTTTTTTTCTTGCAGCACCCTACAGTGACCAGGTCACCTCCAGCTATTTGAATTTCTCCTGGTTTGAAAGCACCTGGTTTGTGAATGCTCACTGTTTTTACCTTGTTTTAGTGTTTAAGGGGCACATGGCATATCCCACCCACAAGATGAACAGTCCTTCTGATTCTCCAGCTTGTGAGCCACTAACCGTTTTAGAGTGGCCTGTAGTAGGTCCAGCTCAGGAAACTGAAACCAACAGCCTTGAATATTGTCCCCTGCTTGATCTCTTACATCCTCCAGAATTATTCTTGGCTTCGTCAAGAGGTGACACCCTTCTTGGTTTTAACTTGGGAGGATTTCACCACAGTTTTGCATGATTTTATAGGCCTAATTGGAATTTTAATTCCTGATGATGACTGCATAGGATATATATTCATGTTAGCTTTCCCTGTCAAATCATTATCTGATCTGCCTGCAGCTTTAGTGGCGTCTGAGCCTTCAGTTGTCAAGGTTTTATCTTATGAGGAGTCTCAAAAATCCTTGCTGGAGCCAGTTTCCCATGAGGAGTTGAAGGCAACTACTGGTTTTAGAGAGATCATTTTGGCTCCTATTTAGGTGATGTATGAAAATGTAACAATGGAGGTACAGACTGTAACTTCTACTAGTGTTGTTACCTATCTAGGGTTCCTGAGAGGTTGTAAGATTAGTTAAACATTTCCCATACACAGACTGTTTCTGGATGTTCTAGTACTAATTAGAGAACCCCTTGAATAGTATATAGAATCTCCCAAATGTTTTGAGGTCCAATATCCCTTTGAGGAGGCCTTTACTAAGAAGTAACAATAAAAACACATTTTTGCCCATAAGACTTTTATATGAGGTAGGCATAAAGGTCAAAACAAGTGAATAGAGTAAATAGGGTCTCTGAGTTTATTTGAAGATGTGTAAACCTCATCATAAAACATGAACATGGACATAGATAACATACCCATTAAAACAACATAATACAAGTTGCTTACAACCAAAAACATATATTTTGCAATGATGGTAATGAAAGTACACATGCGCATCTGTAGACTCTACACATTTCGCAAGCTCGGCTCGCTTCAGCAGGAGTTGATGCAGAATGTCTATAAAATAAATTTCAGTTGGGTTATAGCATGCAGTAATGGCTGTGGTTGGGCAGAAAGCAGGGAACCTAAGCAAGGACCCCATACTTACAATGCGGTTAATTGGTTCCAAGGGCTGATCCAGTGCTTTTTTTTACTAATTAATAGAATTATTATTAATGCATTTTTATTAATTGATAAAAATTGTATTAAGAAGTAACATGTTTCTGCAGTTGATCCAGTGGTCTCCCATCTAAATTAAGCTCCAATGGTCCCTGTAGAGCAGTGGTTCTCAACTCCTGTCCTCAAGACCCACTAACAGGCCAGGTTTGCAGGATAACTGAAATACATCACAGGTGATATCATTGGCTGCTCAGTGATTGCAACTTGCCATGGCTGTGATACTAGTCTGGCAAACGGGAATGGATTAAACTAATCCTCTATTTTTGCAGCACTTGTTCTAACTCTAAACTCTAATCCCAACTCCCTCCTACCTTCATGTCTTCCAAACTTCTCACTGCTCAAATTAGCAGACCTCAATGCAGCCCTTTTATTCTCCTAAAGCAAGTGGTTATCGCCTCAGTTCCTGAGTTTTGATTTTATTCCAACCTTTTCAGAGTTCCAAAACCTAAAGGGAGCATTCAGCCCTTCTTGGATCCTGAGGCCCAGGATGTCTTTATTCAGTCCCAAAAGTTCTGTATGGAATCCATCAATTCTGACATAACCTCTCTTCATCAGGTAGATTTGCTGGTATCTGTATACAGAATGCTCTGATTTTTCCAGCACATCAGTAATTTATTTGCTTTGATGTATGTCATCAGCATATCCAGTTTTGGCCCAGTCATTTGGTTAGTCTTCCACGTCCTTTGTCTTCACTAAGGTTCTAGCCCATTTGTTTGTCCTTATTATGCTCCCAGGGCATCTCCATTCTTAGACATCTGATAGACTTTTTGTTAAAGGAACAGTGAGCACACATCCTGAACAATAATGTGGCTAAAATGGTTCAGAACTTGAAATAGTTCATTGGGATCCTGGACCTTCAGAAGTCTGCATTTGAGTTGACTCATCATTTGGAATATTTGGCTCTGGTCCTGTGCACAGAGCCGGAGTTCCCTTTCCACAGAGAAAAAACTTTAAACTCTTTGCTCCTAGATGAAAGAGTTGAAAAAGTCATGAAGCTGATGGTAGCCTATGTAGATGTCACTGGACACATGACCAGACTTTCTCTGGCCTGGTAGAATCTGACCCTGGAGTTGGGCAAATCATTCCTTCTGCTGTATTAGAAGGTAATGACAAAGGAAGCAAGCTTGACTACCTGGGGAGGAGTCCTAGAAACATAGTGCAGGGGACTTGAATGCTGAAGTAATCTTTATTTCCTATCAACATTCTGGAGAGTCTTCTGATCATCATAACATTAACCACCAGGAAGGCACCAAAAGTCTTCCTGGCAAGAAAAGTTGAAAGTATTCTGTCCTTCCTTCTTCCCTAATTCAGCCTATTCCCTATTTGAAAGTAGACTGCCTCAGCCAACATGGATGTGGATCTCCAAGTCTTCAAATTTAACAACAAACTGGACCTGTTTGTCTCCAGTTGCAGAGGCAGTGGATAATATGGTGGCTCTCACAACCTCATCTATGCCTTCCATCCCCTAAAACTAGAGTTGAGCGAACACCTGGATGTTTGGGTTCGGCGGGTCCAGCCGAACTTCATGAAAAAGTTCGGGTTCGGTACTGATCCCGGACCCCGAACCCCATTGAAGTCAATTGGGACCCAAACTTTTCGGCACAAAAATGGCTGTACAAAAGTCCTGGCAAGTGCTAGAGGGCTGCAAAAGGAAGTAATAATCTGTCCCTTACAGCACCAGCAGGAACCTCTCCCTTTAGAACTAGGAGATGATTATAGAACAATAATCTGTCCCTTACAGCAACAGCAGGAACCTGATCCTATAGGAGTAGGCGATGATTTTAGAACAATAATCTGTCCCTTACAGCAACAGAAGGAACCTGACCCTATAGGAGTAGGCAATGATTATAGAACAACAATCTGTCCCTAACAGCAACAGCAGGAACCTGACCCTATAGGAGTAGGCGATGATTTTAGAACAATAATCTGTCCCTTACAGCAACAGCAGGAACCTGACCCTATAGGAGTAGCGGATGAGGATATCCCAGTCCAAGGACGACAACGACA
>BLSH010447254.1:390774-412450 GCA_018402905.1 Glandirana rugosa | reverse complement strand
ACTTTGTCCCGAAGTTCGACAGAACCCGAACTTCTAGAAGTTTGCTCAACTCTAGTTAACAGTAATTTTCTCCAGACCCCAATGCTGGGGGTTATTCTGCCTACTGACACAGGCAAGGGAGTATTATTGCAGGCACTGACACCTTTTCTAGGGGCTATTTTTATGTTTGCTAACACCTTTTATTGCAGTCACTGACACAAATGCTAGGGATTATTTATGCAGTTACTAACCCCAATGCCGGAAGTTATTATTGTGTCCTCTGACACAAATGCTGAGAGTTATTATTTTGGTTGCTGACACTAATGCTGGAGGTTATTATTGTGGTCATTGACACTAACGATGGGGGGTATTATTTTTTCCTTTTCCATTTAGACCAATACTAATGTTAAAGGGGTTGTAAACCCTCAAGGTTTTTCACCTTTAATGCATTCTATGCATTAAGGTGAAAAACCTTTTCACCTGCAGAAGCCCGCCCTTTACTTACCTGAGCCCAAAACGACCTGCTACAGTCCTCACTGGCTGGATTGATAGCAGGGGAGATATTGGCTCCCGCTGCTGTCAATTAAGTCTAGTGACCCGGGGCCAAGTCCCACTGTTTGTGTGAATACACATAACTGCAGGACTCGGAAGCACTTCCCTGTGGTGGTCACTCGAGAAGAGGAGGAGCCGGAGCACCGTCGGAGGACCCCAGAAGACGGGGTTAGGGGCCCCTCTGTGCAAAACCGCTGCACAGAGGAGTTGAGTATGACATGTTTGTTATTTTAAAAAAACTGTGAGCCTTTGGTATCGCTTTAAAGGTTAAAGCAGTATTAGACCCCAAACCAAAATGTAATATATTGCAGCTCGCCAATCAGATGTGGTGGCTGCATTAGTTTTATTATTTCGTTTTTTTTACCTCCTGTTTTCGCCTGGTGATCTGGCCATCAACACACACCCCCTGTATTAGAGTGCCCCCACTCTAAATAAATAAGCACAGGGGGCACCTTTTGGACAGCTGCATTGTGAGTCAGTGGGGGGAGAGTTAGATGTATTAGTTAACCACTTCAGCCCCGGAAGGATTTCCCACTTTAGGACCAGAGCACTTTTTGCGATTTGGCACTGGGTCACTTTAACTGACAATTGCGTACAACGTTGTACCCAAATGAAATGTGCCTTTTTTCCCCACAAACAGAGCTTTCTTTTGGTGGTATTTGATCACCTCTGCGTCATTTCTAATCGCCGCTATAAACAAAAGAAAAGCGACAATTTTGCAAAAAAAAAAACAAATTTCTTACTTTTTGCTAAAATACAAATCCAAAAAAAATATAAAATAAGATTTTTTTCCATCGATTTTATATTCTTCCTCATATTTTTGGTAAAAAAAAATCGCAATCAGCCTTTTTTTTGATTGGTTTGCTCAAAAGTTGCAGCATTTACGGGCGATGAGAATTCATTTCTGGGATTTTTTTTTTTTACTAGTAATGGCAGCGATCTGCGATTTTTAGCAGTATTGCGATATTGCGGACCATTTTGACACTTTTTTGGGACCATTGTCATTCATACAGCGATCGGTGGTATAAAAATGCACTGATTACTGTGTAAATGCCATTGGCAGTGAAGGGGTTAACCTGTAGGGGGCGCTCTAATGGTTAACTGTGTTCCCTGGGCATGTTCTAACTGTGTGTGGGCTGCCCTGGCTGGGGAAAGGGGATGATCATGGCTTCCATATACAGGAAGCCTGTGATCACCGCCCTTCCCCCTCTATGAGAACGGAGATCCGTGTTTACTTACACGGACCTCCATTCTCTCACTGTGGGGGGGCCATCGCGGGTAGTCGGTGGCGATCAAATCCGCCCTACCCGCTCCCTGGCCCCCCGAACACATGAGTGCGCGAGCGCGCCTCTGGCGGCGCGTGCGTGCTCATAGCACTAGTTATCGCAGCTGCCGTCATATGACGGCGGTTTGCTATAACGAGCCACTCTGTCTCCCTGTCAGACTGCGGTTGGCGGTCGGCAAGTGGTTAAATCTACTAGCAGACTGAAACCTAACTCTATCTCACACTTTATTCGCAGTTACATCAAACACTTTTTTTTCCTTTTGGTATAAAAGTTTTACAAAAATAAAATAAAAAATAAAAACTGAGTATTGTAAGCACCCCAGGTCAGTGTTAAATGGTTTGTCTCATCCCTGTAACTAATACAATCTACAACAGAACATATAGACATGCTGGCTAGATCACCAGATGAATATAAAAGAAAGAGAGCTAAAAAAAAAAAAAGCTAATGCAGCCATCACATCTAAGAATTGGTTAGCTGCAATATAATGTTTGCTTTTGGGTTTAATACTGCTTTAATATTGCATCTACTGACACTGGGAGTTAAGAAATACTGTCACTGACGCCAAAGATGGGACTTATTTTACTCCCACTTTTTCTTTGGCGTAAATCCCAAAGTGCAAAAATATGTGAAAAGACTGAAATGTTGGTGTGTTACAGCCCATTTTTTAACGGAGTGCCTGACTGGACACAATACACCTAAACTCATGGAAACATGCTATTGTGCAGCCCACTGAGAATGAGTTGCACTTGAGGCCCTCAATAATTTTCAAGTTAATAACCCCTGATGTTCAATTGTTCTATTGAAACTGCTTTCTTGTGCTGCCTTCTCCAACCTTCTGCATTCTGTCTGCATGCTTCACTCGATTGATTGCTGCTTTTGATACTGAGGGGAGGTTGCAGTTTGGCATCTTTACCATAGGCACTGGATGACATTGTCCTGACACTGGCACCAGCACTGACTGGTCAGGATGGAATCCTAGATATCAACCTAAACAGAACAGATTAGACACAGATGAAGACAGCCTGACAAAACAACTTTGATAAGGAAAGCGCACCTGTCAGGTGCGAATTCCAGCTCCGTTACCCGTGAGAAGGAGAGTAGCTGCTGTTCAGCGGCTCCTGTTCATTCTCACAGCGCATCAGCTGACCAGGGAGGGGGCAGGTGCAGTGAGGAGGGGGAAAGATCCCCGTTCAATGCGGAACACATCTGCAAATTAAATGTGTTCCCATTGAACAAAATGAGGCTCTAATTTGCACTGCACTGCACAGAAATCGCACACCTTTTCTGTGCAATGCGGAGTGCGAATGCACTGCACATATGTGAACCAGGCACATTGAAAACAACATGTTTTTAAATGTCCAGCGAATTGGATGCGGTGTAAGCCACATAGTTAAATAAAATAATGCCATGGGTGACTGCAAAGGTGGAGGAAAGCTATATTATAATGGCACATGCAGTGAAAATGTATTTGTCTGTTAAAACCAGGTACCAGACCACATCTTAGATATATTAAGGTCATTATTGCCTCAAAAAAATTACAGACAGATACTTAAAGCTCAATCTTGGGCAAACAGCTACATACACAGCTGTAACACACGTATGTAAGTTATCCTAATAAGCAAAATATTTGTATTTCTGTTATTCTAAACTCCTGATTTTAGCACCTCATCAGGAAACACTGACAGATTACAGACCACTTCAGCTTGGCATCACCCCACCTCACTGGGTAATAGAGGGGCATGTCAATACTATGTCAACTTGTTGTTTGTTCTTTCTTCCTATCAGTAAACTACCAGTGACATTCAACAGGGCCATACACTGCAATGCAGGTTTCCTGGTTTGCTCAGCTAGCCCTCCTCTTCCATATCTGAGTTCTGCTATGCAGGGAGTTACATGAACCTGAAATAAATACAGAGACAAAAACGTGAACTGTATTTTGATTTATGCATTTTGCTCTAATACATGGGAAAGCCCAATCTTACATTATCTATGCTATCAAGTATCGAAGAAGGCCTTTAAAAGGCAAACACACGTTGTCCCCTTTAGTCTTAGCCTACGTGAGTTTACAATGTGTTCCAGCACTGATGCCTTGTGATAGCACTGCTTCAGGAAGGGAATTACTGTACACCTAAACAGACTAGCTTTGTGTATTGGGCTGCCAAACAGCCTGTTCACAAACCTCTTTGCCACTCTATAGCTTTACTCTAGAATCATATCTGCTTTTTGGATATGGATTCAAACTATGGGCACTCATTTCCACTTACCACTCCAATTTAGCGGTCTTACTTATTAAAAGCCCAGTGTTTTTAACATTAGAACATCATTAACTCATCCCAATGACTAAGCTCTAGGGGGCAGGGTAAAATGTATTGGGGGCGTGGCCTGGTTGGAATCAAGGCTGAGGCTGGCACTCTATTCATTTCTCTAAGACATTTTAGATGTGCAACCTCCAGGGGCTACCCCTTTCTTCCTTGAACCATTGTAGGAGCCAGGACGGGCTCTATCTCCTGTCAGCACTCTAACAGCAGTTGCGGATGCACAATTCATATATCCCCTATTTTACCGAGTGGAACACACATCCTTTTCAGGTCACATTAACTGATGGAAGTTGGTGAACAAAATTAATAAGTGAGTTTATTACATTAGTTATGTATCCCTGCAAATGTTCCCAGCTCTGACGGAAGTAATGTATACTTCTGTAGCGGAAAAAATATATATATTTTTTGGACTAATCTTTAAAAGCGCATAGGCATTTTACAGATGCCTCCTGTACTAGACTGGTGATTTTGTAAAGAATCGTAATTGAGCCCTGAACCCTAACGAAATAGAAAAAAATGTAGACAGATGAATAATGTAAAATGTTATTGTTTCATTCCGTGCATGATAATCAAAACAGATAAGAAATGCTTGACATTTTTGTTATAACCGGTCAAAATGTTGTAATGCTTCATTGAGTAATGCAGATCCTATTGTCTCTACTTTATTTCATGTTCTATGGTAAAATAATTACCAGCTTTTGGAAAAGAATAAAATGTTAAAATAATACTTCTAAAGTACCTCATTGTGTTTTTGGCTGTACATCCAGTGTTTACAATATCAATCCTGATAACATAATTTGTTTGAGTAGCCTTTTGACACATGTTTCTCCTTTCTCCCATTTGCTACAGGCCAAAAACCTGGAACAGAATACACTACCAAAAGCATAATTAGGATTCTTATGGCAATGTCCCCTGAAATGTGTTTCATTCACTGGCCTGCAGTTTAATCTCTTCAAAATGTGCTTTTGAAAAATGAATATTGCTTAGGTGTTGGGACTGTACCAATGGTACTCCAGTCAAAACTGAAAATTCTTCCTTCAAATGCATGGAGAGAGTACATTTAAAGAAATAAAATTGCATCTAATGTAGCATGTTTTAATTTAAAATAATAAAGTCCACTATCACTGTCTACTGGTGACCCTTAAATTAAGCAAGAATACAGTTATCCAGAATCCATGATTGTAATTGTTCACTGAAAGTAAGGCCAGAACCAGAACTATAACCAATGGTATCTGCACAGGGTATACCCATCACTCTCACCTAAGGTGATATTTATGTAATAATCATTCTACAGAGCACCAATTGTATCTTCTGTTTCCCATGTTGTGCTTATGGGTGTTATTTGACAGACAAGGGTATCTGCAAAGTCATATAATGTTGTAAATGAGTTTTTCTTTACCAAGAGTCCTTCTCGCTTGTAACTGCAAACTAAAGAATGTTTTTTTCATTTCGGGCTACACGCTCAGAGGCTCTTCACTAAAGTACAAGTTTACTCCAGGAGACAGGCCTAACAAAATTCTTACATTATTGTGTAAATTCCAAGTGTGTTGTCTTACACGCCTTCCAGCTTTGTACAGTATTTTATGGTACCCTATTGATTGAAGGAAAGAAGGGAACCTATGGCAACAGAATTGTTAATGCAGCAATTTTGTTTATTTGAAGCAAAACATAAGCTTCTCTTCTCACATAAGCACTTTCCTATGGAACAGCAGCCATTACTCTACAGATGCAGGAATTGGCCACCGGTTATACTATAACAGCATTAGTATACTCCCACTCCCTTACACTCTCCCTCTCCTAATTAGATGGTAACTCTCCCAATAAGAAAGGAGCTAATACTATTATTACTACAACTCACAAGAGAGAGGCAACATATTCCTAACACTGGTTTTTATGATGTTCTACTGTTTTCTTCCATATAATGGGGTTTGTAGATGCATTGTGAAAAAAAATGACACCAAAAAGAAAGCAGCAATGAATGGCTTTAAATCCATGAATATAGCCTAGAATAAATAAATTATTACACAAATAAATTAAATAAATGTAAAATAAACACATTTAGCAAAATGTCAAATTCTGAAATATATTATAACGAGATGGGAAGGGATCCAGATTGCTCTTGCTTTTTATGTAGCAATGAGGACTTTATGCTCAGTATTTACATTCTGTATGATGCTGAACCATATGAAGCAAGGGCTTATATTCTGTAAACTGAGGTAATGCAAGGTGAATTCACTGCCCTACATTACAGCATACCTCAGTGGACATGTAGAGTATGTGTGTGTCATGCATCTTGGGAACAATAAATTAGTGGAAATTATGCATGTGTTAAGAGTGTAACAGTGCTTTAGGTAAAGAAGTAAATTATACAGAGCAGAAACGGATTCCAAACAGAGATGCTTTTGACATATGAGATTTGTATGTCATGGGTGTTATTTATATATTGGAAAGTGCAATTACTTAGCTAAACATCCATTAGTACAAAGTGGTAGGGGATATGTATGCTGCCCATATGGATGAAATACCAAATACTAGGCTATCAGGAGAAAAGCATATATAGTATATTTTATATACATATTACTTAATATAACTACTGCAGTTTCACTGATCAATCAGATCAGCGTTTGTTGACAAGAATTTGTTGAAATTATCAGTTCATTTACATTTCAGACCTTTGCCAAATTCTTAGACAAGTCTCAGCAACAAAAAAAAAAAACTACCTGGGGTTGGCAAACTTGGCAGGAGTCATCAATGAGCAGCACACCTCAGCTAATAACAAAGGCATATATTGGAGTCCAGTTATGAATAAATAACAAAAATTACAGGCAGTGAAACAAATCATTGAGCTTATAACTCTAATAAATGTTGCCTCTGTACTAAACTCAGAAAGTAATTTGGTCAACTTCAAACACAATAATATAATATATAGAGTGTGTGTGTGTGTGTGTGTGTGTTTTTTTTTAATTATCTGCTTCCAGAACAAAACAAGGTTATTAAATAGTGAGGTTGAAAAAAGTCCATCAAGTCCAGTCCATGTGTGTGCTTTTATGTCAGTATTACATTGTATATCCCTCAATGTTGTGGTGCCTTAGGTGCCCATCTAATCGTTTTTTGAAATTATCTATGCTCCCAGCTGAAACCACTGTTTGTGGAAGAGAATTCCACATCATCTGCTCTTACCACAAGGCCTGATTCACACCTATGCATTTTTAGTGCTTTTTGCACTTTGCAGATTTGCACTACAGTCCATATAACATGGTTTCCTATGGAACACGGTTTGTAGTGCTAATCTGCAAAATGAAAAAAGCACTAAAAATGCATAGGTGTGAATCGAACCTAAAGAACCCTCCACGCAGTTTAAGGTTAATCTGCCTTTCTTCTAGTTTTAGTGAATGGCCGCTTGTCTTTGTGTGCTCCCTTGCACGGAATAGTTTTGTCCCTATTGTGGGGTCACCAGTACAGTATTTGTACATTGAAATCATATCCATTCTCAAGCATCTCTTCTCCAGAGAGAATATGTTCAGTGATTGTAATCTTTCCTCATACCTAAGGTCCTCCAATCTCTTAATTACCTTTGTTGCCCTTCTCCAAACCCTTTCGAGTTCCAGGACATCCTTTCTGAGGACTGGTGCCCATAAGTGGATGGCATACTCCAGGTGTGGCCTCACAAGAGACTTGTAGAGTGGGAGAATTATTGATTTGTCTCTGCAGTTGATCTCTTTCTTGATGCATGCCAATATTTTGCAGCAGCTTGGCATTGTAGAAAAACGTGTATAATACTGTGCTAATGTCAAAGACCCCTAAAAAAGCAGCATCCTATAAATATGCAATACACATAACCAATCCAGAAACAGGAAAACAAAAATGTGCTGTGCTGGACAATGGTGATAACACAAACTGTGAAAGTGAGATTAGGTAAGGACTCTATAGATTAGGGTCCATATAAATAAACTCTATGGGTAAAGGTCCATGCAAACTGCATAAATACACATTATCACCTGTGAAGTGATATACATGAATGATACAAATTAAGCAGGTAAGTGAAAGTTCATAAAAATATAAAGTGCTAAGATATAAACAATTTTGAAATGGCAATGGCAGTTTGAAGTTATTGCCCAGTGTTTCACACACAAAAATCCAGTTAAAACAGAAATAAACAGGTAAATAAAGTCCATAAACATGTAAGGTGCTCAGATATAAACAGTTGTTGGAGGTAGTAATAGGACCAATTTAGACAGGATCCAATTAACCTACCAGCATGTCTTCGGAGTGTGGGAGGAAACCAGAGTACTCGGAGAAAACCCACACAGGCACAGGAAGAACATGCAAACTCCAGGCAGGTAGTGCGTGGTTGGAATTCAAACCAGCGACCATTTTGGCTGCTAGGTGAAAGTGCTAACCACTACACCACTGTGCCACCCTTTCATGTTCTATCTTAACCACCCTGATTGCTCACTAACATTCCTTATTGCATACCTTATAAAGTTTGAGTGCTGATTGAGACCCCCTCGCCCTTGTATTTTTTTAATCAAATGTGAATAGATACCCTCAGGTTGGGATTTTTGGAGGCACAAGACAAATCTCAATAAAAAAGTTACTTTTATTGGTGCAAAATGATTGCGATGATTAAAAAGAGAACGTTATTCTAGACAGAATGTGAGTACAGAATGAACATCGACATATGAGGTATAGCACATTTGACATAGAACATGCACAAGACCTAATGCCTTTCGGTGCTCATAGACCTTCATCAGAGGTATTATCTTGTACACAATAGGTCAAAGTAATTCTGAAAAATAAACCAGAGATGAAATTTCAGCCTGCTGGTTCCACTGGTATCCATATACTCTACAGTGTTCATTATCATGGACATACCTATCCAGGTGTATATGTCCACAAAGTTGGGGTGCTGCTACAAGAAAAGGTTCTAAAAAGCGCAAAAAATGCTGCTCCAAATGCGACTGACGCTCCCCAGGACCAGTCCGGATCACTTCCCCCCATAAGAGTTCCAAAGTGACACCCTAGGAGGGAGTGGTTGGGCACAGATGAAAGTAATCTAAATAGAGAAATTGTTTCATGAGGTAAAGACACACTCCTCAAATTGTATAAAATTGAGTACCTGGCAAAGATACAAGGAGGCGTAAAAGGATCGGCATGTGGATGTATGGCGACCAGGTCAAAAAATATTAGGCTGATCCTCTTTTAAGCATAAAAAGAGAGAGAAAGGAGGAGCTCACCCGGCTGCACACTATAGATAATATATTGGAAAAATTAAAAATAAAGATCAATGGAGTAGTTGGGTATAGTTCATATATATGCACAAGATATTGTTCCGAAGCCAGGTCAAAGAGATCATTATTACCTGTATAGATGCTTCATAAGGAAAGTGAACTACTACATGTTCAATCAGGACTGGAGTGTCCTAGGCAGAGAGAAAGGAAATAAAGTAGAAAATGTAAATAGAGCCATTTCAAGTGCTTCATAAGTGTCATACACCGCAAAACAAATTGTACTAGCCGTCTATTACCTGAGTCGCAACATGGAAAAGGAACAGCTGGTGTATCTCCCGCACCTTTAACTTACATCCAATACATGCCAGTGAGAGAGCGCAGTGACTGTCAAGGTTATATGGCTGAAAGGCCAGCCTCTGATTGGCCAAGAAAATCTAGGCCCTGCTAGGAACCTTCCCCCTACCTCTCTCCTGACTGTCTCTGTGAATGGAACTCCCGACCAAGTGGCGGGGGGCGTCAACCTCCACCGGGAGTGACGCCGCTGGTCACACGGTCGCTGACGCAGTTCCCTCCTCTGGAACGCAAACAGGAAATGAGCGGTGTAAGGAGTAAACCAGTCCCACTGCTCATTCACTGAATGGGTGCCTGACACTGGAGACCGTGGGTGCACAGCAATGCCTCGATGCGGCTAAGCATTACCCAGGGGAGGGAGGAGTAGCCACCCTTGCCAACGGTGGGTGGCTTGCGTGCGTCGGGTGGGGGAAAAGAGCAAAATGGCGGGCCAGAGGGATCACAGAAGCAAGGGAGAAAGCATGATGCAGGCTCAGAACCAACATCTGAATCTGACAATGTAATGGATTCTCGTGTTTGGTTAGATATTGTAGAAGGACTGCTGACATTAATTAGTATTAGAAGTAGAGGGAATTTGGTATCTACCCAAATAGCCTCATTTCATAAAAAATTAAACCCACATGAGATACCAGTTGGGTCATAGCAGCGGATCATCTCACCTTTTATACATTATGTTTCATACTTTATTTTGAATAGGAGAAAACAAAAAATACAAACGAGCATATCAATAAAAGATGGACTTACATACAATAATAACAAAAAAAAATAGAAAGAAGAAAACCAGAGATGAAAGACAGAGCCAAAAAATATTAATGAAAATCCCAAGAAAGGGAGACAGATTCTACCCGATTGTTGTAATGGACTATTTGTCGCTATTGTTCCCAGCCCCCTGATACAAATCCCTCTAGGAAGGGCTTATATGAAATGGTTTCATTTAGGCCTGGAAAAATGGTAGCTTTTAAAGAATGTATCCAACGTGTTTCGGATTGTAGAAGACTTTTGTTCCAGTCCCCACCACGAGGGTTGGGGTGGATTCGATCTAGAATAAGGAATCTGACTTTGGGAAAGATTCCATTATGCTTAATCAGAACATGTCGACCAAGAGGTAAATCTCGGTTGGCTGTTTTCATGCTTTGAATATGCCTGTAGGCCCTTTGCCAAAACTCTTGAATGGTTTTACCTAAATAAAATCCCCCACAGTCGCATAGAAGTAGATATACTACCCCCCTTGTTTTGCAGTTGGCATAGTGTTTGGGTTTGAACTTCACCCCATTTGGTAGTGTGGGGTTGCGGGCAGTGCACATGTATTGGCAGTACCCGCAACCCCCACAGGTAAAAGTATCCAGGTATTTACAGGGATCACCCAAAGTGGCATTGTAGTCACTATGGACTAGCTGGTCCTTTAAGGATCTAGCTCGTCTCAATGTAATTGTTGGTTTATTGGTGATATACAAATTAACTTCTGAATCATTTGACAGGAGATGCCAATGTTAGCGCAAAATCCATCGCAGTTCCGCATGGTGGTTGGAAAACTGTGTAATGAAACAAATTTGGTCTGGGTTGGATTTTGTCTTCTTCTTGTAATGAATTATTTTATGTCTTTCCTGACCTTGAGCATGAATAAATATCTTTTTTAAACATTTATTTGAATAGCCGCTCAATAAGAGACGCTCTCTCAGAGCATCAGCTTCCAATTTGAAAGTTCTCTCATCCGTGCAATTGCGTTGAATGCGTAGGTATTGACTATATGGAATTGATGCTATCAAAGGGGCTGGATGAGAGCTTGAGGCATGCAGAATATTGTTGCCAGCAGTTGTCTTGCGGAACAAAGCAGTTCCCACTTGGCCATTAACATCCTTATGGATGGTAATGTCGAGGAAAGAAATCTCCTCGGTATCGTACGACATAGTAAAGCTGAGGATCATGGTGTTCAAATTAAGATGCTCCAGAAAATCCCGTAAAGTATCAACCGGGCCATCCCATACCATAAAAATGTCATCGATATAGCGATGCCACATGATGACGTGGTCTGCAAATCCTGCCATCTCCTTTGAATCAAAGAGAGTTCTTTCCCATTCCCCCAGGTACAGGTTGGCATACGATGGGGCACAACATGTACCCATCGCAACCCCCTGTACCTGGAGGAAATGGGAACTGGCAAAAGAAAAGAAATTATGGTGGAGAATAATATCAAGTGCTTCCAAAACAAAATTCGCAAATTACCAATTGTGCTGGGTGCTTGTACCTAAAACCCTTTTGATGCACGAGAGACCCATGTTGTAAGGAATTGAACTATACAATGCCTCCACTTCGATTGCCACTAAAATCGACGTGGCGGTCAACACCACATCATCCAGAATTTGTAGGAAATGAATCGTATCCTGCATGTATGAGGGTAGACTCACAACATGCGGGCGTAAATAGTCATCCACTATCACACTCAAATTTTCCGTTAAGCTGCCATTTCCTGAAACAATTGGGCGACCGGGGGGATTTTTCAAATCTTTGTGCAATTTAGGTAATGCATAAAATGTCGGTATGCGTGGAAAGGGTGTGCAAATAAATTCCCATTGACCCTTATCTATCGTTCCCTTAAAAAATGTTGAGTCAACTAGTTCGTAGAAGTCCTTTTCAAATCTTTTTGTACCAGGATTTGTTGGAAAGTATCTTTTCACACATATTTGTGTATTAACTTTTTTATTGATATTTGTCTTGTGCCTCTAAAAATCCCAACCTGAGGGTATCTATTCACATTTGATTCAAATAGGCATGATGGCATGCAGATAGTTGGGCTACAGGAATCCTCTTTTAACTTGTATTTTTTGAAAGCCTTCTCCTTTGCTTTTATATGTGCTTTTACGTTCGAGTTAAGCCACCCTGGTCTTTTATTAGCTCTTTTAAATGTATTTCCCATTGGGATACACTGGCTAATACCTTTGTTTAGTATGTTCTTGAAACACTCCCATTTTCCACCGCGTTCCTAGAATTTTATCCCAACTAACATTTTTCAGCAAGGAGCGTAGTTTATGGAAGTTGGCTCTCTTAAAATTCATGTGTCTTTTGTATTCCCCTTATGTTTCCTTTTTGTGTAATTTATACTGAAACTAATTGACCTGTGATCCCTATTTCCTAGATTGCCCCTTACTTCCACATCTGTGATCAGGTCTGTGTTGTTAGTAATCAGAAGGTCTAATGCTTTTCTTCTTGTTGGTGCATTTACCATCTGACTCATGAAATTGTCCTGTAGGGCATTTAGGAAATGGCTAGCTTTAGCTGAGTGCGCAGTACCGCACAGTCTATATCTGGATAAATAAAACCTCCCATTATAATGACATTTCCCATCTTTGCCGCTATTCCAAATTGGGATAGGAGGTCCGCCTACCCCTCTTCCCTCTGGTTAGGGGGCCTATAGCATATTCCCAGTATTATTTTCTTCTTGGTATCTTCCCTTTGTAGCTCTACCTATAAGGATTCAACCTCCCCCCTTGATCCACTAGTAATGTCATCCCTCACATTTACTTGTATATCATTTTTTATATGCAGGCATACCCCTCCCCCTTTTTTGCCCTCCCTATCCCTTTAATATAGGGAATACCCCTGAATGGTAGCCAGCCAATCATGAGAGCTGTTGAACCAAGTCTCAAAATTCCCACAAAATCGAATTCCTCTTCATACAGTAGCAGCTCTAGTTCTCCCATATTGTCCGCCAGACTCCTGGCATTAGTGAACAAGCCACGTAGTTTTGCCCAAACGCCTACTGTTTCCTTGTTAGATATTCCTCGGTTGCATATAGGACTTGTTACACTACTTACCTCGGGTTTAGGTCCTTTATTTGGCCCACCACTGCTGCCCTCAATACTACCCTTTGAACTATGTTCTACTTTGGACCCTCCCGCCATTGCCTAGTTTAAAAGCCCCTCTAATCTGTCGGCAATCCTCATTCCCAGCCTTTCCCATTTAGGTGCAGTACGTCCTTTCTAAAGTGTTCGTAACTGATTGAGAAGTTGCATGTTTACTTTTATTTACTCTTTAATAAATAACCTTGTAACTATAAAATGAAAAAGATTTTTCAGGTATGCTGACAGCACTATCCCTTCCGACTCACCCACTCTGTGTTTCACTAGCCTGCTTCTGGGGAAGATGATGACCACAATGCCCTGCACCTAAAGAACAATGATGCATACATTAGCCCTGACATCATGACAGTGATACTATCTCTCTGTGATTTTAGATTTTCAATCTTCACAGGGCCTGAAAAATTCTGCAGCATCAAGTGTATCTATGGCGGCATTTAGCTATTTTTCTGAAGACCTACCTTTCTCATCAGCCCCTGAATTTCACGTGTGCTCTATGTCCTCAGTTTACTGGCAGGTAAAGGCCCATGCACACGGTCCAATTAACGGCTGAAAATTTTCGCATGACAGCCTGTCATCTGATAATCTGACCGTTAGTATGCTCCATTCGACAGCCGATTTTAGTCTGCCTACATGGCCATGTTCGATTTTTGGCTCGTCTGTACAGAAGTTGGACACACAAAATTTGAACCCAATAACAAGCCCGAAGTGTTCAGTCATGTAACACAAAATCAGCGGAAGGGGCCCAAAGGGTGACGCATGAAAACTGAACTTCCTCTTTATGCGCTCTTAGCACATCTCTACGTTCACCTTTGTTGAATGATAATTTTACTAATGTCAGTACGCTAGACAACATCAGGGACAGCCAATTTTGGCAAAAATTGGATGTACAGTCGTATGACAGTCGCAGCGTGTGTACAAGGCTTAAGCGCTTCTGGATTCAGAACCATGGAAAGGAATAAGGAAGGGCATGAATATCAAAGTGTAGCAGTGCTGGCCAAGGAGGCTATGTATGTTTGTATGATTGAAGTGGTTCTCAAACCTCACAAAATGCTAATGTGGTAATGTATGTGCTGCCTGAACAGAACTACAGGGGTGGCATTAAAGAGAAAGGCAATGAAGGGAAATTGCCTCCCTGTCTTATGCCAAAACAGAATTTAGACAAACATTAATGATACTTGGGCAAGATGCAAAAGAAACAATCCAATGTTTCTTCTATGTGAGGGGAAAACCTCATTACATTGCAATGGTATCTGTGGCTGAGGTTCATATCAGTGATATCATATGATAACCAATAAATTCAGGGGAACGCTATTGTGCCAAAAGCTAATAAAATGCTTTGATTCTATGTTTGCTAATTTTTACAAGCATAACGTTTAAATTGGAGCAGAAACTGGATTTGTTTTTGTATATCATGATATGATAAAATCTTTTATACTGGTGTACACTTAAAGCAGAATTCAGGGCAAAAACTTTTTTTTTATAGTTTTAATACTGCTTTCCTACCTTTCTAGAATATGTAGTCTATCTTCTGATTGCCTCTTTAGTTTTTGAGAAACAGCCTGTGCATTTTTTTTCTATAATGGGGTTGATTCCCTGTGGTTTCCTGTTTGCAAGACCACAGGCTGCTATGCCTTACATTCCGCTGGTCTTGTCACATCATTCCTGTAGTTTAGTTCAGCCAGCACTTCCTGCTCGCTACAGTGGGTGGACCAGCAAGTCTGAGATGCCCAGTCTGAACCTCCCACAGAGGCAGTGCTCCCATCCAGTTGGAGCTGACATGTTCCCTCAAACCCTTTAACCCCATACATGCTGGGCAATCACACAGGCAGGCAGGGGGTACAGATCTCACTAGTGACAATAAGAAGGTGCTGTAACAGCCCAGACTTCACAGATCAGTATTAACTATGCTGATCACCGGAGACACACACTGGAGAGATGAAGAGTTTTATAGTCTTTCTGTATAAGCAGAGGAGAAGGGGGAAGGAACTGGGCAGCCGCACAGACTTAACCCCATAGCTGCTGGGGAGTGAGTGCCATTCACTTGGAATGATGTTCACATTCAACATGTACAGGACTAGTCTACCATCCCACATTCACTGCAATTTGCAAAGCATGATGGGAATTGTAGTTTCATTATAGTGTAGAGAGAGAGGAGAGGATATGATGCAATCCCTGGTGTAACAATTCCTCCTTTGCAGAACAGATGCTGGCATTTTTTTGAATTACAGAGATGACTTCCTGACAATTCATTTAGACTTTTTTCTTCAATGGTAAGGGATTTCACAAATGTATTGACTGTTTAGTGTTTTATGTAGGGGAGTGCACTAATGGGGGATTTTTTGCCAATCCTGGAGTTCTGCTTTAAGTACACCTGTGTGAATGAGGACTTAAAGGTTAGTTTGATTAGCAGAGCATTTTGACCCTATGCAATGACGTGCTATTTTGTACTATTAAGAAAGGACATCAAGCACACACGCAGTAGTAATACCTTGAAATTGGTAATGTACAGCACAGTGATATCTCTGTGCCTCTTGAGAGCCTTCCTGTGTTGTGATGCTGATATACTTCCATCTGTAAAGAAGGTTATAAATCTAAGATACTCTATGATAAGTTCTGGCACTATTTTAAATCTTTTTATATGTGGAGAATATTATATCTGCAAATTGTTTTTCCTAACAATGGAGACAACTGCATTTGACGACCAGATACAAGGCTATTCTTACAGATTCTTCCCTTCCAGTTCCATTCTTACATGCTACAAGGCTATTTAAAGTACTTGATCTGCTACAGTGGGAACCATATTGGCTAGGAACATTGGGGATCAGTAAGGAAAATGTGGAATAAAATTGTATTCCCTCATGGAACTGTTAATTCCCCAATATGTTTTCCTGAATGCAAACATGAGAGCTGTGGCATTACTGAACTTGTGGAAGGAGAAAAAAATGGATGGTTCATAGGAACTTGTTGCATTAAATGCAATCAATGATGTGTCTGTATGAATGGAAAATGTTGTTATAGTGACATGTAGTGAAAGAAAGGAAAACATTATAACTGTACTGTTTACATTTTCCACTGCCACTTCAGAAATGCTGCATATGATGAGATATATACAGGCTGATTTTCTAAAGGAGCTGAGAATATTTCCACAATAAATGGAGTAAAATATCTGAATATTTAATTCATGCGTAAAATCATGTGAAACCCAAGTTCAAGTTCGATTTGAATGCCTATTCATGTGCAGATAAAATAGGTAAACAGGAATTTGCTTTTCACATAGTTGGGAAATTCAATTTGATATTCCCACAATTTTGTTGTATTCAATTTGTATTCATAATTCCTTTTAGTAAATCCGTCAGAGTGTGTAAATAATGTGTACACTCAAGTGTGTGTCAAATAGTTGCTTTTATGTGGTAGTTATTTTCTATTTTCTGGTTCCTTATTACATTTTTTTTACTTTCCTTCTACCTTTTTTATCTGGTCGATTATTATTTGGGTGTGCACATCCTAGTATATAAAAAAGATTCATTTGGGGATGTAAAGGAACCTTTTGGAGAGGTTTTCATATGTGACAATAGAAACATGCCTCAATTATTTACATTTCAATAGCGCTTCTTTTTCATGAAGTGGGCAAATAATTGCATTTATCTACTTAATCTAACCTCTTTATTCTTGCATAACAAAATTCTAAATAACCAAATTATAAGGTTCTGAAGGAATACCGTCTATACCTGGTCATTTCTTGCCAGCATGGCTCTGTCAACCTCTACATAATTGTAAAGTTCCTGTCTGTTAGATTAGGACTGCTTTGTAACCATTTTGTAAAGTTCTCCCCATTCATAAAGGGGTGAAGTCTGCTTCTCTCCTGACCTCATATAAATTGTACTGTATATTTGAGCATGCGGTCTTGTTGTCTTGGTGACTGAACCATCCATGATTATGAAAAATTAATAAATAAGCAAAAATCTCATGCTAGACTTGGAAAAGGTGGCACCACATTCACAATAGTATAGAAAAAAACTAAACTTTTTTTTTTTTTTTTTTAGATGGGATTTTTTAGGCACCAAAAATAACAAAATAATAGTCATGTTTTTAGTCATGTGACAAAAGTCATAATATCAACAACCGCTGTTTGTAGATGGCATGAAGGTCCCAAGGTGTTTCAAATCAAAAGAAGCTTCATCAGGGGACAAAAGGCATGTTGGATTTTACAATGCAAACATAAAATCAAGGATAATAAAAAAATGACACACAATTTACATGAAACATTGTTTTGTATTGTCATATGTAATAATGATAAAGGCGGGTGAAACCAAAACTCCCCACCCCACAGTGTATACTGACGTGAATACAAGAAACTTAATGAATGGCACACCAAATAATATGTAATAATCAAAAAATAAAAAAAATCACTCACATCAAAGGCCAAAAAAAAATAATTTACAGACCAAACTGGTGAGAAAGCTTTGGATTCCTGGGAGTGATGGAGTCTACCAGAAAGGTATAACAACCCACTGTGAATTCACACTAAAAGGAGTTGAGAAATAAAAAAAAAAATACTGTATAAACTTAACTGCTCATATGAGAATTTTTTGTAAAAGCAGGAGGAAGCATGGCCAATATATAGGTACTTAGACTGCATGCCTTTAAAAATGAGTTGACAACCACTTTAACCTACAGGTAAGCTTATAATAAGGCCTACCTGTATGTTACCTGCATATCTCCTAAACCTGCAAGGTTTAGGAGATATACAGTGTACTGGGATGTGCCCACGTCATCGGACACAGGCGCAGTGAAGAAACGGCCTCCATGCCGTTCCTTCACCGACATTGTGCCGTGATTGGTGACTCCCGTGCGCATGCGTGGGAGTGACGTCACGTGGCTCCGGCAAATCACTCCGTGGCCCTGGAAGGAAGAGGGGCAAAGATGGATGCTTTCTACTGCAGGGGCAGTGCAGGATTCCAACGCAGGTAAGTGTCACATAATAGGCTAGTATGCGATGCATACTAGCCTATTATGCTTTTACATTGCAGGGTAATTCAGAGCAATGAAGAGAAAGTAAAAACCATCAGGGTTTACTTCATCTTTAAGGATGTATTGTTGTAGTGGTCCCAAATTTGTGGCCAGGAAGCCAGATGCAGCCCTGCTTTTATTTGGCCTTTGGGGCACTAGCCCACCCACTAATATCAAGTATGGAACGCAATACTTAATTTTTTTACCTCTACTAACCACCATCTTTGGCCCTTTTTTAACTCCACTAACCACTGAGCCCAAGGTATTGTTTATACCCACTGATGCTGGAGCATTTTCCATACCCACTGATGACAGACTGATCCCCCTGAAGTCTGAAGGGCCGTGAACTGGACATTTTGAATATTGGGGACTCCTTCAGAGTTGCGTTGTTGTGTGTCTTTTTATCTGCCAAAGGTTCAACTTTAATTATGTTAACATTCTTGCCGCCTGCTTCTTTTTACTCAGTGATGTGTCTAGTATGAAATAGGGTAAGGGAAGAAAGGGCACTTATTTTCTTCATATGAGGTGATTGGTAGCTGTAACGTTGGGACTTTTTGACTGTGCCTGGGTTTAATTTGCTGTACTTTCGCAGAACTGATAAAAATGTTTGGGATTTAAGAACATTAATGGGACCTGGATATTGAAATTAAATTTTTTCATTTTCAAAGCTAATAGGCATGTGTTTGTAAAGTGAAACTGCTTAAAGTGTACTGCTTAAAGTGAAACATTAAAAATGCACAATCCCTTTTAAACAATATGCCTTGGTGATCATTTAAACCTTCCTGTGAAACAATGCACCTGTATGATAACTAAAGCCAAATGTACAAAGAAAAAAAATTATCACTACATTTCCAGACACTAAATTACACTTCAGCCAGAACAAAGGGAATGTTCTTCGTGCATATTAGACCTTTATCTGCTATGCATTACTTACGCTACCAATAAAAAAAAATATAAAAAAAAGGTCTGACTGTACTCTATCAACTGAGTATACTATGTGGCTGGTCACCTGCATCTTAGCAACAGATAATGCAATCTGTTGCTAGTACACAGTGGCCACACAGTTATTGGATTTCATGGTGCACCAAAAAAAACATTGTGGCTTCCTCATATAATCAATTCCAGACTCTTACCCATGATGGGAGTCCATTATGCATTTTAAAAAGTATCCCATGTAAAAAAAGGACATGGGACCCTGCAAACACCATACCCTTCAGATCTGATGTGGATTATAAGGTAGAAATGCTCATAAAAAATCTTTTGGTCCCCTGGAAGCCACACCAGACTATATTTGAGCATGCAGCCTGACTGGCCTGAAAAATGGAAGAGTAGTGAGTGTGAACCCACTTGAACATGTCAAGCATGGGGAGGACACCTTGCCATGGCAAAACCCCTTGCCACTATGTTGATGAGGACACAGGCTTCTTTCCAACAAACCTGACCCAATCATTTTGGGGGTCTGCAGGGAGAAATTATTAGAATCTGTAAGCCACTTTAAATAAGGCCTCTAGATTCTGCCTCCCATGTGAATGAGTGTGGGGTACATAGTACCCCTGGTTACTCATTCACAAAAAGTATAAAAATAAATAAATACGAACACCATGGGAAAATCCTTTATTGGAAAAAACACACCATGACAAAGTTCTTTATTAAAAAACAAACACACCAACCTCCTGACACATCTGTTTTTGATGACTGCTCGCTGTGAATGACAGATCCCAGCCCCTTGGCTGAATGTAAACAAAGGACATGGCTTTGCTGATTAGTGTTTGTAAAAAAAAAAAAAAAACAGCCAGGGAACCTGGGTTACATAATTTACCCCAAATGATCATGAACATAATTGGTCAAATAGGTGACTGATAATATAAATGAAACGTTTGCACATCAAGACCAATAATAGGCTGCAAGCACACTTAGTGTGTGTGGTAAATATTGTGTATGTAACCTCCTGCACTACGAGATGAAATGTACATTTTTAAATGTGTCAAATTTCATGTGTCATGGGGAAAGAAGGATATTCACATAGATAATTATTTATTAATTGTAGTATGCATTTGCATTCATTGCAAATGTTATACATGGTTTGTGATTTTGGTCAGTTTGAGCCTTATTAGAGTCTATTTGTTAACAAATTAAATTTGAATTTGACACGTTTATAATGTAATTAATGTTCTTAGTGCAGCCCGTTTCACACACAATGTGCTTATATTGGATTTACATAAGGGAAATTTTAGCTTTATTTTACATACAGGACTTTATTAAGCTGCTTTTTTTTTAACTTTTACTTTTAATATATTTTCTGGGAATAAGTAACAAGGGGTACTATTTCTGCGGGAGCCAGTATCTGGGGGCCTCTAACATTAAAGTGGGATTATAGATTCTAAAACTGAACCTGCAAACCTCCATATCACCCTTGGGAGAATAGAATCTGGGGATGAGTTCCTTGTATCGTCAACAGGTGCACAAGGTACCTTGCAAGGTACTCTCCCATGATGAAGACATGTGGCCTGGTCTTGTTCAGGGTATGAGGGCTTCTGTCTTCCTTTCCTGGCCATTCATTTTAGAGGTACCCAAAAGGGATGTTGGTCTTTCTAAGGGCACTTATCAGAATCTGGAATCTGGAAGTGCTCTTTATAATATAGACTCCAGCCCCCCTTGTTACTCATTCCCAAAAAAAGTGCAGTGTAACTGTGCTTGGTAGGCTTGTCCAGTGCAGTCCTGCCAGAAGTCAAGGCAAATTCTTTTCTTCCTATAAGGCCAGCACACACCATCCTGCTGCGGCCATGTGCACTGAAAAAATATCAGCATGCAATACTTTTTTTAGTGCACAGTGGTGTGACACAATCCACCATCCTGCAGCCAATAGAATTTAATGAAATGGCACTTTGTGTCATTTTAATAAAGTTCACTTAACCGCTTGCTGACCGCTGATCGGCATTTGACGGCGACAAGGTGGCTCTATTGCGCAAATCGCCGTCATATGACGGCGGCTGCGAGATCGAGCCCAGTGAGCGCGCGCGCGCCGCCGGAGGCAAAGTAATTTAAGATAACCGACGTCCTACCACCTAACACAGTGTGGTGACACGTGATTT
>BLSH010447254.1:380672-390764 GCA_018402905.1 Glandirana rugosa | reverse complement strand
ATCGAGCCCAGTGAGCGCGCGCGCGCCGCCGGAGGCGCGTCCGCGTGCTCACTGTGTCCGGGGAGGGCCAGCAAAAAGTAAGAAATTTGGGTTTTTTTTGCAAAATTGTTGCTCTTCTTTTGTTTATAGCGGCGATCAGAAATGACGCAGTGGTGATCAAATACCACCAAAAGAAAGCTCTATTTGTGGGAAAAAAAGGACGCAAATTTCGTTTGGGTACAACGTTGCACGACCGCGCATTTTTCAGTTAAAGCGACGCAGTGCCAAATCGCAAAAAGGGCTGTGGTCCTAAAGGGGGAAATCCTTCCGGGGCTGAAGTGGTTAAAAAAGTAAACCATGTGTTGTGCCAGGATCAGTGAATTGGCACTGCTGTCATCTCTAGTGCAGCTGGTAGTGTGATTGGGCCTTAGGGCCTTAAAATAATAAAAAAAAAACACACCTTGACAAAGCCCTTCCATAAAAAAGTAAACAATTGCTATCATTGTGCATCCAATGTTAATCACGTTATGTAGTGATGTAGATCCTTGTCATTCACAATTCACCACCATGACCTGTTGCTCAATAATTTTCATTCATGACAGATCCCCAGCTGACCGCTGTATGTACATTAAATCAGCCAGGGATCCTGGGTAATGCCTTTTTCCAAATATGGTGGTGACCATATTTGTTCAATGACATCACCCAGGGTCCCTGGCTGCCTTGTTTACAAAGATCATCTGGCCGGGGATTTGTCATTTTGTGGTCTTAGTGCTACCATTGCAAAAAGACAAATCCCTGGTTGATGTTTACTTACAAATATGGCTAGTTTGTTCAGCCAATTCCCGAAATGCAAACAGGCTGGGTTTGGGTCCAACTCATGTTCAACCCTATCCAGAAGCTCATACCTATTCTGGAGCATTTTACATTTACTCAATAATAAAAAATGAATGAAGTACAAAGAAAAAGTGCTCTTTCAGGCAGCAAAACAGATTTAAAGTATATTTAAACCCAAAAACTAAAATGTAAGATATTGCTGTTAACCAGTCTTTGCGTGTGGTTGTTAAATTTGTTTCCTTTTTTTTTATTTCAATACATTTTTATTGTATTTTAAGGTAACAATACAACAGATTGAAGACAAGACAGAAGCACATATCTATGGTAATATGATGTGTTGAGTTGGAACTCATATAGTAGTGTTAAATGCTTCTGTAGTACAGTATTACAGATACATAGCCTACGGCTAAGGCCCTCTGATGTGTGTGATCCAAGTGTTCCATTGTTTGTCAAAGGATGAACCTGACAGGGAGTTTAAAGCTATAAGGCTCTCAAAAGTGTGGTGCCTCTGAACTAGATTTTCCACTTCCTACATATTGGTGGTTTTGTCTCCTTTCCAATTGTGTAGTATTAGTGTGCAAGCAGCCAGTAGAATATATGTTGTGACTGACCTAAAGTTGTGAGGAAATTTTTTTATTCCAATGTGGAGTAGTGCTAGTCCTGGGTTGGGCTTAGTTATGCATCCTGCTACTGAGGATATTAACTGGAAGACTTGATTCCAAAAGCTTTGTATGTTCGGGCAGTCCCAGAATACATGTAGGAGGTGACCATGTAGTCCACAGTTGCGCCTGCATTGATGGGAAGATCACGGGAAGATGATAGCAATACACTCCCCACAGACTAGCTATCTATTGTATACTTTGATCATAATTTCCCAGTAGCTGGTGCTGTGTGTGGCTTTGTGAATGCTTTTGATGGTGGATTTCCACTGGTTTTCTGAGAATGACTGCTTTAAGTCTCATTTTATAAGTGTGGGAGTTTTGCGGAATATTTGTTTTCCTAGGAGGAGGTTGTAGAAAAGCACAGTTCCTTTCATCCCAAGTTTTGGAGATGTATAGTAGTGCCATACCAGTTGAGGGAGTCATATTTTTGGTGTCAGGTGTTTGCTCAGGAAGTTTAATATTCTTGCAGAGGGGAAGTGTAACTTGTATGGTAAGCTATGCTCTTCTACTAGCCGCTGAGCACTCTCAGGGACAGAGTTGGAGAGAAAGTCTTGTATTGAATTAATTCCATGGATAAGGAACGGTTTAGCTGATATCATGGGCATTATGGTTTCTAGAGATTGGAGCGTGACCTGGAGATCCGAGATAGGAGTTGTGTCATTACCATGGCTATTTAATAGTCTCCAGGCCTGAATGGAGACTTGGATCAGGGGAGGGTAGCCACAGGTGGATCTCCATATGTCTCCTATTAGGAATGCCTTTTAAATCAGAGGTTGGGACCAATGATCTCTCCAATCTACCCACAAGGGCACGTCTTCATATTGAAACCACCATTTGAGTTGATCTAGCCTAACTGCCCAAAAGTAGTCACATATATCTGTTAATCCTGCACCACCCACTAATTTTTGGGCAATTAGATTGAGACGTGAGCATCTGGCTTTTTTTCCTTCCCAGATGTATTTCCATAGTAGACTCCACAGGGTTTGTAGAAAATGTGCTGGGGTAGGGATAGGAAGAGTGTGAAAGATATATATAGGATTTTGGGTAGTATGGACATTTTAAACCTGCTAATCTTCCTAGCCAGGACAATTCTTTCTTGGATATTGCCTTCAATTGATTTACTATTTTGTTTATGAATAGTTTATAGTTAGTGATAGCTAGATCTGCCATTTTGTCTGTTAGTGTTATTCCCAAGTATGGGATACCTTGTTCTATCTGCTTATAAGGTAGAGCTCTTTCGAGTTTTCTTCTGCTTTGATTGTGAATGTCTAAGTCTAGTATGAGAGATTTTGTAAAATTTACTTTGTAGTATGAAATCCTGCTAAAGTCTTCTAAGATTCTATGGGCATTGGGGAGGGAGATAGTTGGGTTCGTCAGTAAGAGGATGATGTCATTCAGGAAGAGATTTATGACAAGGGAGCGGGAAGTTGGCTGGAGGCCAGTAATTGTGGGATGGGTATGCAATGTTTCCGCCAGGGGTTCAATCATTAGATTGAATATGGATGGGGACCCTGTTGAGTCCCATTGGAAATATTGAAGGTATTGGATAGGATTCCGGAAGTATACACTTGTGCTGTGGGGCATGACTATAATGATAACCCTGCATTAAGGTATAGGCCCATGAATTCAAACTTATCGAGTACCGCGGACATATAACCCCAGTGAACCCTATCAAACGCCTTCTCTGCATCTATTGAAAGAAGCAGAGAAGGCATTCATGTCCTTTCAACAAAGTGGATAAGGTTAACAAGCCTTCTTGTAGTGTCAGAGGTTTGCCGCCCCCTTACAAATCCCATCTGGTCGCTGCCAACAAGAGAAGGGAGAAATTTGGTTATTCGTTTGGCTAGTAACTTGGCATAGACCTTAATATCAGAATTCAAAAGTGAGATTGGGCTGAAATTTGCTGGTGTTGTGGGATCCTTTCCTGGTTTTGGTAGCGTTACGATGTAAGCCCTCAGCATCTCAGGTGGGAGTGAGGAGAATAGTGCTGCTTTGGTGAAAACCTTTTTGTAGATGAGGAGAAAGGGTTGCACTGTATATTTTAAAATATTCATTTGTAAGGCCATCATAGCCAGGGGATTTACCATTAGGAAGTTTTTTAATGACCATCTCTATTTTCTGGATTGTAAATTGAGCGTTCAGCTCTTTGAGTTGTGATTCAGAGAGGGATGGGAGACTCAATCTCTGTAAAAAAGCTTGTATTTCATCGCTAGTTGGCTGGGGAGTTGAGGTATTCTCCTGTAGATTGTATAATTCGAAATAAAAATTGGCAAACTGGTCAGCTATTGCTTGGGGGTTAGTGATTTTGTGGAGAGATGTCTGATGGATAAGATGGGTTATTTTTGATTTAGTATGTGCTGCCTTGATTCTATCTGCCAGGTACTTACCCGCTTTATTAACATTTGCATAATGGTTTAATTGTAAGTGTCTAAGGTGGTAGCCGCATTTTTGTGCAAGTAAAGGCCCGTACACATGGTGCGATGGTCATATGAAAATGGCCGTACGACCACTTGTTGTACGATTATCCGATCGTTAGTACGCGCGATTAAAACAGCCGACGTACGACGGTCGTACAACAGAAGTTGGATGAGCAAACTAGAAAACTTTGGTTGTACAACAAGCGGTCGTACGAAAGCTCGGAAGTGTCCATTCGTGTAAACCTACGTTCCTAATTCACAAATCGCATTCACCTGAACTTCCTCTTTATATGCTCGTAACACGTCATCACATTAGGCTTGGTCGTACTATCGCTTAGTGCATGTCAGTATGTGAAACACAACAGCCGACATACGATTTGGGCCATTCTGTCCTATGACCATCGCACCGTGTGTACGAGGCTTTAGTCTCTGAGTTTGGATAAGGTACTTGATGTCGTGTGGTTTTTTTTTTGTAACTTCTAGGGAGTGTATTTTCACTAATAAGTGGTTGAGTTTGGTGTTATATAATTTCTTTGCTTTGGTCCCCTGTTGTATGAGTATACCTCTTATGTATGCTTTGTGGGCATTCCACAAAGTGTATGGGTCCTCTACAGAATTTTCATTTGTTAAAGAAGTCCCTGAGGTGCTGGGATATTACCTGAGCGGATTGGGGTTCTTGAATTAATTTTTTATTGCAGCGCCAAATGAGAGCGGAGGGGGAGACATCTCCATTGGCTATAGTTAATATGACAGCGGCATGATCTGACTATGTAATGTCTTGGATTTGTGTTTATAGCACTTTTTGTAACAACCATTTGTCAATTATGAACAGGTCAATATGTGAGTATGAGCAATGTCTGTTTGTAAAGAAGCTGTAGTCCCTCTCATTTGCATGAAGACACCTCCATGCATCGAAAAGTTCTCCCAAGTGTAGAAGGGGATTAAGGGTCACTGGGTTTTTTGACTTGCATGCGGTCATGTCCATCATTGGATCCACAATAAGGTTGAAGTCTCTGCACATTATGAGGTTTCCATATCGCATGGTGTTTATTCGTTTTAGTAGTTTGCATAAGAAGTGGAGCTGGTCGGAGTTGGGCGCATACATTGCTGCAAGAGTGTATGGATGTTCATTTGTCTGCAATGATGACAATATATCATCCTCCATCGTCTATGAGGGTTTCCTTAATTTTGAAGGATACAGAGTGTCTTATAGCCACCAGGACTCCTTTTTTGCATTCTGGGGTACTGGCTATGAAGACGCGTGGATTATCTTTTTTTCTTTTTTTTCTTTTTTTTCTTATGATCTTTTATCATTTTACTTTACATTTAGAAGATACATTATAAAGGAGCAGGCTACTACAATATCCAATATTATTCCCAATCAAATCAGAAGAAGACAGAATATGAGTAAGTCCAAAGGAGTATAATTCCACTCACCACTCTTTGAAATCGACACTTATCCTTCCCAGGGGTCTAGCGTTAAAGAGGAAATTGTTCTGTATATTACAAGCTAAAATATAGTTAAGTACTGTCCATGTGAGTTTTTCGCGTGGATTATCTTTGTGGTGGCAATGTGGTACTTTAGATGTCTGAAAGTGTGTCTCCTGTAAACACAAGATATCTGCCTTTTGTTTATTGGCCTCACTCCACATGGAGTGCCTTTTTGGCTGGGTGGTTTAAACACCGCACATTAGGGAAAGGCATTGGATATTCATTGGTGGGGCTAAGTTGGTTTGTGTGGATATAATGCGTTACTCACGATTGTGGCGGGGTCACTGCATATATCTGTAGGATTTCTTCTGGTATGCCGCAGGAGAGTACTCTGAATTTCAGAGGTGGCAGATATTGGTAGATGGTTTGACTGTGGGCGCATGTGGAGTAGATAAGGCTCTTCTGTATGCTCCAAACAAAACAAATGAGAGGAATAACAGAAATGTTTGTAGAAACAAATAAAAAGGAGGATTGGTGGATCCTTGAGCAGATAATGCTGCTTATAATGTGGGGGGGGGGTTAGGAATGGCATGTGGTCTCCTAGGCCAGAGAGGATGCCATTGATATGTTGCTGTTAGGAGTCTCCAATGGTTGGCTGTTTGTGGTGGCATTTGTGGGATACCAACTGCCATTTCTCATGGATGGTGTCCATTTGTGGATTTGTGGTGGAGAAAGAGGCTTGGTCTGGAATGATCCCCCATGTGCGCAGGGTTGCGATTCCCTCATCCAGAGTGGAGACTTGGGTGGTAGCACTATTGTGGGTGATTGGCAGGGCCGTGGGATATTTCCATTTATGTAGGATTTTATGATTCCGCAGAGCTTTTGTGACTGTTGCCAGATTGTGTCTGCATTGCAGGGTGTGCCTGGACAGATCTGGGAGAAGCTGTATGGCTGCATATGGTGATGCTGTATAATCTGGTTTGCGTGCTGCCATCAATATTTGATCTTTTATGTGGTAAAAGTGCACCCTTAGTAGTACATCCCTGGGGGTCTCCGCAGGGAGAAAGGAGGGTTTAGGGAGCCTGTGGATTCTATCTTTTAGGAGGTCTTGTGCTGACAATGATGGAACCAGCATGGAGAAGAGGGCTTGGGAATATTGCTGCAGCTGGTATGGGAGGACAGATTCTGGAATACTCCACAGTTTTATGTTGTTCCTCCTGGATCTGTCCTCCAGGTCCCAGACCTTGTCTTTTTGCCAGGCTATTTCCTAGTTTTGGGCTGAATGTGCATCCACCATGATGTTATAGGAGTAAGAATATTCCTCAGTTTTCCTCTCCACATGGTCGACCTTGCTGCCTATGATCTGCACCTCTGCTTGGCACTGTTTGAGCCCCACCATAATGTAGGATTGCAGGGAGGTGCTCAGGGACAGCAACATGTCCTTTAGTGTGGTGACAGAGATCGGCTGATCTGAGGCTGGGAAGTTGGCAATCGGGTCATTTATAGAGAGGGGCAGCTTGCTGTCTATTACTAGGCTCACTTGCCTCCATATCTTGCTCCTGATGGATCTGTTCCAGGCGTGGTTTTTGTTTTTTTAGGGCTCCTGGTAGAAGGCATTGATGCTCCTGAGGAGGACCCGCTCTGTGTTAGTCTTTTGGGACATTTTTGTTTTACCCCTGTGACCTTTTGTTGAAGCCGTGGCAGCCACGCCTGTCTGTGTGTCCCAGGTGCTTCTGCCATCTTGTTGGAGGCTGTGCGCTGCCGAGGTGAAGAAACCTGACAGTTTCCCCGGTTGTTGTGATGCTTTTTGTTCTTCATCATCCCTGCTAGTTGTGGGAGTCTTGTAGAGTGTGGATGGCCGTGTATTGAGGGATTGAGGCTCCAATGGATGTGGATACTCTCTGGCTGCCGAACGGAGCTTTCAGCTTATGCGTCCATCTTGGTGCTCGGTAGCCACGCCCCCCCAATTAGTTTCCTTTTTTCATCATCAGTAATAGCACATCTGAATTTGCTGTAAATTCACATGAACATTTAAAAAAATAATTGTCTTTGATACTGCACAATTTCAAGTTACTGAATGTATATTTCATTAACTAGCTAAATTCCGAATAAACTATCATATACCCATAACCTAAAACATTAATTTACTTTAATAACTATTTACTTAATTACTATTTATACTTACTATTACTATTACTATTTGTACTTACTATTTAATTAATTGCTATAAACTGACCTATATAAATTCTGGTAAAACGAATACTACTTGCCTAGAAATAGATCTAAAGACAACTGGATATTAAGGGCAAACCATTAACTTCCATTAACTTTTTTTATTAATGATTTTTTTTCATACTGTAATATTCAAAACCCTGTATCTCTTTCTCTTTGCTCAGCTGCAGCTGCTGTTCGTAGAAAAGAGGGTCACTGGGACAGTTTTAGGCAGAAAAGTTTTAGTGATCTAAAGAAAAATGGCAACAGCTCCAATCCCTTTATTATTAGCTTTTAACCACTACAGCCCCGGAAGGATTTACTCCCTTCCTGACCAGAGCATTTTTTGCGATTCGGCACTGCGTCGCTTTAACTGACAATTACGCGGTTGTGCAACGTTGTACCCAAATAAAATTGATGCCCTTTTTTTCCCACAAATAGTTTTCTTTTGGGGGTATTTGATCACCTCTGCGGTTTTTATTTTTTGCGCTATACACAAAAAAAGCACAAATTTTGAAAAAAAAATCAATATTTTTCACTTTTTGTTATAATACATATGCAAAAAAAATGATTCATCAGTTTAGGCCGAAATATATTTTTCTACATATTTGTGGTAAAAAAAAATTGCTATTGGCTATATTGATTGGTTTGCGCAAAAGTTGCCGCGTTTACAAACTATGAGAATTCATTTATGGCGTTTTTTCTATTTTTCTTTTTTTTACTAGTAATGGTGGCAATCTGCAATTTTTAGTGGGACTGTGATATTGTGGCGGACAGATCGGACATTTTTGACACTTTTTTTGGGACCATTGACATTTTTATACAGCGATTAAATCTAAAAATAGCCACTGATTACTGTATAAATCTCACTAACAGAGAAGGGGTTAACCTGCAGGGGGAAGTCAAGGGGTTAACTGTGTTCCCTCCCTGTGTTCTAACTGTGTGGGGGCTGGACTGGCAGGGGCATGACAGATCTAACTGATCCCGATGACCGGGATCATTAGATCACTGTCATGCTGCTTGACAGAGCGGGGAACCGCCGTGTTTACATCAGTGCTTCCCCACTTTTCTTTTGTATCAGTCGATCAGGGAGCGTGCGGCGGCGTGCTTCTGCCCCCTAGCTGCATCTGCGCAACTCACGGTTTACAAATGGCGATTCGCTCTATGCTACCACAGTGCAGCAGTGAATGTACGCGAGCTGGTCGGAAACCGGTTAAAGTAAGGTGCACATGGAAGGGATTTGCAGAGAAAAAAACATTGCAAAATTTCCCAGCACAAACCAAAAAAAAAAAAAAATGTTTATCAATTTGCATTTAAATCGGAAGTTTTAGCTGCACAATATTTATGTGAAAAATCATATAAGTTGAAGCCACACAATCTCACCAAGGTAAAGTTAGGACTCCCCATTTCCTGCAGCAGTACTTCTGATATATCTGCTCCCACAAATCAGGCATCTCAGCCCCAGGTGCTGGGAACTGAATGCCCATAGAAATTCATGTTGCCATGCAGCATACTCTGGACCCAAAGTTTTGGATTGATGCTTGTGCTGCGTGACTCAGGTCAGAGGCTGTGCACTACAATATTCACACTATGCTTTCCAGCTCCTGAGGGTTTATAGGTGACACTTTAAAAGCCTTTACAGGTTAGCCATAAATTATGGCCCTAGAATTATTGTTTCACTCTAATGTTCGTGGTGATACCTTGCATGTGTGGCGCAATCGCTGTTTACATATGTGCACATTTTCAGCCTCATCCTGTGAAAATATTCTAAGCAGACACCTCCTTAATTGCAACTATCCTGGTTACACCTAGATTTTCTTATGCCAGTATTTCACAACCTCAAAAACCAGCATATTATTTAGCAGAATGAAAATATGATTTGCTAGATAGTAAATGCGATATATACTGTATCTGATGTTTCTTCTAGGAGGTTAAATGTGTCATCTTAGCCTTCTGGACCTTCTAATATGGGTGATTTTGAGTCTAAGTGAGTGGAATCTACTTTTACATTAGTGTAAACATTTTCAAGAAAGTAACTCTATTACTGTAGGAGTTATGGAATATAAATGAAAGTTGAGAGTTTGACATATATGTGAGTTCAGTCATAGGTCAATATGGGTCACTACCCTAGTCTCACAGATGTGTATTGCTTAAACTGCACTATATAACTATATTTACACTGGGGCCTCATCAGAAGTCCTTTAAAGACCCTGTTTTAAAAGTACGTCTTACTAGTGAGGTGGACTTAGTTTCCGATACTGTACAATTCTGAGGGAAGTTTTGGAGGGTAAAACGAAAACAATTAAACTCTCTTATCCCTTCATTCCTGGCTTGTGTTACAGTGGGTTCTCAGTTTAGTTTAGAAAAGACACGAATTTGTTGGTATGACATGAATTCGGTCGAATTCCATTCAATCTTCCTTACATCTTCGTGATATTTAGAAATGATTTGTCCCAGAAATTTCCTGAAGACTACTCCGGGGTCACATTTATATCAATATATCACGTCAAATTCGTTATGTGTAGACACTCTGATCCCATCACTGGGTATAACTGGAT
>BLSH010447254.1:352995-364218 GCA_018402905.1 Glandirana rugosa | reverse complement strand
TCTTATACTCATTATATATATATATATATATATATATATATATATATTTACATTTTCTAGGTCGGTTGTCTCCCTTGGTTTTTCAATATCACCAGGCTGCAAGACCACACTCCGTGTTGCTGTTTTGGTTGGTTTTTGACCCATACAGGGCCACAAGAGTGATATATAACACTGCATACTTACCCCAGAAGAAATTGATGTCATGTCTCTTGGCCATTAGCCACCCCACATGATATCCAAATACTATGTAGGTGGGTATGCACTTTGGGGTCCTTTTTGGACCTATACATTTCATTCCCATTCACCCATTAGTGTCTAATTGTATGAATTATATCCAACTATAGACCTCTTTATCCTTCTTTGAATGTTCAAGCTATGGGACTCCTTTCAGCATGGTTTCGGAGGCTATGTGATGGGGGGGTCTTCCTTAGGTCTTTGCCAGCTCCCTGTGATTTTTCACTGGCAATGTAAGTTATGACCCAGGTCAAGACCTCTTGCTACATACTCACTGTTGAATTTCTGTTTTATATATTGGAATTTAGCAATGTTCATGTGCATACAATGTCTGTAGTACTAAATGTTATTATTTTTTCACTATTAGAAAAACGCTGTTGTATGATACCTTTAAATCTCTGGTGAAGACTGTTTTCAGTCGAAACATTGGAAGTACTGTAACTCATACAACCTAGTGTCATTTTTGTTGTACATTATTTTCTATATTTTGTACATGTGAATGCATTTTTTTCTACAAGCTGTTATGTGAAGTGATTACAATAAAAATGTATATTTTTATCTTTACACCTAATCTTTGCGATTATTGCCTACACATTCCCACCAAAACTTTGTCCTGTTTCGTGTTTGAAGTACTGATTGTGTCTCTGCAGATGTGTTTGTACTTATGTGCCACAAAGGTAGTTTACCTTCTGTTTTGGCAGGCAAATGTAGGCCCTAAAGTGGACTGAGGTACTATTTGATAGCGCAATTGGAAGAAGGTGACTTTATTAAGTTGTCTCAATACCTGACCATAAGTCTTATAGAGAAGATATGGATGCAAATGAAGAAAATTATGAAATATGGAGGCTATATGATTTATACCTCATTATGGGATAATATTTTTTGTGGAACTGGGTAAGCTGAAAGAATTTGGTTTCTGGCACCGGATGGAGATTCAGCGTGTTCATCAACTGCATGTTGGAAACACTCTGAAGGTATTTTGTGATTTACAGGAGAAGTATAATACACCTAATCAAATTTTTTTTCAATATCTTCAGCTCTACTATACAATTACATTGTAAGCCCAAATTATTAAAATGTCCCTGACTAAGACTTCACTCAAAGATACATTTACAACAATGGTGGTTAAAAGGGGCCTTATTTCAAAGATATATCAAGCCCTTTTGGGAAGTCATCTAAATGCCTTCACAATCCCTAGCAGAAAAGGTTGGAAAAGGACATGGAAACAGTCTTGGAAGAGTCTTGGCAGCATATCCTGGAACAGGTTGAAACTATCACAGCTTTTTTTTATCTATAGAACATACTGTATTTTACTCCACTGAAATTATTTATATCGGGTCAGAAGTAAAGCCATGTTTGCATGAGATGTGAAGGGGACCAGTTAGAATTTATATATATGGTTGTCAGTGCCAATGATAATTTAGGTGCTGGAAGTCTATTAAATATGCTATAAATAGAGATGATTGGAGTTGAACGGACACCTGGATGTTCGGGTTCGGCGGGTTCGGCCGAATTTCACTAAAAAGTTTGAGTTCGGCCCCGAACTTGACCCGAACTTGACCCCAAACCCCATTGAAGTCAATGGTGACCCGAACTTTTAGGCACTAAAATGGCTCTAATAAAGTCCTGGAAAGGGCTAGAGGGCTGCAAAAGGAAGCAAAATGGGGGTAAGAGTAGGACAAGTGCCATGCAAACAAATGTGAATAGGGAAATAACTTAAAATCACATAAAAAAAATAAAAATTGGAGGAGGAGGTGGATGTGGAGAAGGAGGTTGAGGAGGCGGTGACCATGGTGGTGTAGATGGCAGTGGTGGAGGAGGAGGAGGTAGCCAACACTGCTTTTTGTTTGTTTGGTTTTTTTTTCTAATTGGGGTAGCCCCCAAAATATTGAGACATATTAAAAAAAAAGATCACTATCTGCAGACAAAAGTGGAGATGTTCTAGCACGGGTTCACTTTTTCCATATAAAATGTACCATGGTTTATTTTTCATGTTTCTCCTGTTACAAATTCCAATAAAGACTTATGTTCTATAAAAAAAAGAATAAGTTCACTTAAGTATACCAATGGCTGTGTGAGGCCGCTATAAATGTCTATTCTGCACAAGGTACAGACAAGTCTTGTGGGATCCATGCCTGGTTCATTTTAATAGATGCTAACTTGTCCACGTTGGCTGTGGAAAGGTGGCTGCGCTTGTCTGTGATAACGCCCCCTGCTGTGCTAAACACACGTTCAGACAATACACTGGCTGCAGGGCAGGCCAGCACCTCCAAGGCATAAAGGGCAAGCTCAGGCCATGTGCCCAATTTGGAGACCCAAAAGTTGAATGCGGCAGACCCATCAGTCAGTACGTGAAGGCGCGTGTGCACATACTGTTCCACCACGTTGCTGAAATGCTGCCTAATGCTAAGACGTTGCCTATCAGCTGGTGGTGCAGTTTGTTGTGGCGTGCTGCTGACAAAGCTTTTCCACATTTCGGCCATGCTAACCCTGCCTTCTGAGGTGCTGGCGGTGCCACAGCTGCATTGGCGACCTCTTCCTCCTCCCCTGCCTTCACCCTGTGCTTCCACTGAGCCCCTGGTGTCATTTGGGAATGCCCTCATCAGCGTGTCTACCAGCGTGCGCTTGTAGTCGCGCATCTTCCGATCATGCTCCAGTGAGTGAATTAAGGACGGCACGTTGTCCTTGTAACGGGGATCCAGCAGGGTGGCCACCCAGTAATCAGCACAAGTTAAAATGTGGGCAACTCGGCTGTCATTGAGCAGGCACTGCAGCATGTAGTCGCTCATGTGTGCCAGGCTGCCCAGAGGCAAAGACAAGCTGTTCTCTGTGGGAGGTGCATCATCTCTGTCCTCTGTATCCCCCCAGCCACGTTCCAGTGATGCCCACGAGCTGCATTGGGTGCCACCCTGCTGTGAACACGGTTCCTCCTCATCATCATCATTTTTTACCTGGCCTATGCTAGTGCAGGAACCCACCCTCCTCCCATCACTGAATGACTGGCCTGATAACCGTGGAAATGACCTCCTCTTCCTCCTCCTCTTCCTCCTGTGCAACATCCTCTTCCATCATCGCATGAAGTGTTTTTTCAAGGAGACATAGAAGTGGGATAGTAACGCTGAGAACAGCGTCATCGGCACTGGCCATGTTGGTGGAGTACTCGAAACACCGCAATATGGTACACAGGTCTTGCATGGAGGCCTACTTGTTGGTGGTGAAGTGGTGCTGTTCCGCAGAGCGACTGACCCATGCGTGCTGCAGCTGAAACTCCACTATTGCCTGCTGCTGCTCGCACAGTCTCTCCAGCATGTGCAAGGTGGAGTTCCACCTTGTGGGCACGTCGCATAGGAGACGGTGAGCGGGAAGGCCGAAGTTCAGCTGCAGCACAGACAGGCGAGCAGCAGCAGGGTGAGAACGCCAAAAGCGCACACAGACGGCCCACACTTTCTGCAGCAGCTCTGACATATCCGGGTCGTTTTTTAGAAATTTCTGCACCACCAAATTCAGCACATGCTCCAGGCAAGAGATGTGCATCAAACCGGCTAGGCCCAGAGCTGCTACAAGATTTTGTCCATTATCGCACACCAACAGGCCGGGCTTGAGGCTCAGTGGCAACAACCACTCATCAGTCTGTTGTTCAATGCCCGTCCACAGCTCCTGTGCAGTGTGGGGTTTATCCCCCAAACATATCAGCTTAAAAACAGCCTGCTGTCATTTCCCCCTGGATGTGCTGAAGTTGGTGGTGAAGGTGTTATGCTGACCGGATGTGGAGGTGGTAGAGGAGGAGGAAGCGGATTAGGAGGAGGAGGCAAAGAGAAATGCCCTGCAATCCTCGGTGGCGGAAGGACATGCGCCAAACTGCTTTCCGCCTCAGGCCCACCCGCCACTACATTTGCCCAGTACCCGTGCTTACTGGTCCATGTATCAGTGGTTATGTGGACCTTGCCGCAGATGACGTTGCGTAGTGCACACTTGATCTTGTCCTCGACTTGTTTGTGCAGGGAAGGGATGGCTCGCCTGGAAAAGTAGCTGCAGCTGGGAACCATGTACATTGGGACAGCCACTGCCATCAGGTTTTTAAAACTGTCCATGTCCACCATATGGAATGACAGCATTTCAAAGGCCAGGAATTTTGAAATGCTGGCATTCAGGGCCAGGGATCGCGAGTGGGTAGGGGGGTACTTCCTCTTTCTCTCCAGTGTTTGGGAGATGGACAGCTGTAAGCTTCCATGGGACCATGGTGTGGAAATGCTTGGGGACGGTGGTGGACATGGTGGCGTTGCTGTCACATTGTCTGCTTGCTGGGTGGCAGATGACACTGGCACCATAGAGGTGGAGGAAGAGGCCGAGGCAGCAGCAGCAGAAGAGAAAGCAGGAGGAGCCCAAGACCTTTCTTGGATTTTGAGGTGCTTATTCACTGCAGCTCGTGTTTTGCATGTAGATGCCTGGTCATGCAGGTTGTGCTCAGGTTTAGAACATTTATGCCTTGCTTCAGGCTCTGATTGCAAACCACTGGTGTCTTGTCGTCAGCACATTGTCTGAAGAACTGCCACACCAGGGAACTCCTTTCAGCTGCCTTTGGTGTGCTAGGTCCCTGGGTGCGGTGGGTAGTAGCAGGCATACTGTCTAGGGGATGGTCGATCCACTTTTGCAACCTTCTTCCTCTTTTGCTATGCTGGTGCCTCTGTGCGACTACCACCTCTTCCACCAAACTACACACGTCACTCGCATGACCTTCATTCCATGTGGGGTCTAGGACCTCATCATCCTCCACATCATCTTCCACCCACTCTTCACCACTGCCCCCCTTGTCAATCTGCACACTGTAGAAAGCCGCAGCAGTTGGCACCTGTGTTTCGTCATCATCAGAGACGTGCTGCGGTGGTGTTTCCATGTCCTCATCCTGAAACAGAAGTGGTTGGGCATTGGTGCACTCAATGTCTTCCACTTCTGGGGCAGGGCTATGTGGATGGCCCACGGAAAGCACACCAACAGAGTCATCAAAAAGCATAAGAGACTGCTGCATGACTTGGGGCTCAGACTTCTTGGCTGATTTACAAGGAGCTGAGGTGAAAAACAGATGGCCATGGGGTTCAGGTGCCAACTCTGAGCTTTCAGCAAGGGACCGGGTGGGAGACAATGTGAAGGAACTGGAGGCGTTGTCAGCCACCCAATCTACTATCGCCTGTACTTGTTCTGGCCTCACCATTCGTTGAGCGGCATTGGAGCCTACCATATAATGTTGAAGGTTCTGTCGGCTACTCGCACCTGAGGAGGGTGTTTCACTTGTGAGTGTAGCTGGCACAGATTGACCACGTCCTCTCCTTGCAACAGGAGCACCACCAACACCAGCAGCACCAGCAGCACCACGACCACATCCCTTATTTGACGCTTTCCTCATTCTGGACGCAAATGTACTATTTAGCACAAATTTATATTATTTTTTAATAAAAAGCCACTTGCAAAAATGGCTTCAAATGCCCACCTAACAAACAGAAAAATTGCTTAGGTTTTATATGAGGCACTTTGCTTAGCAAACAAAACGTACTCTAGCAAACAAAAATCTCCTCTAGCACCCACCCACTAATAAATCGCTGTTTTTAACAGATTTTTTAAAGCTAATCTGTCCCTCACAGCAGCAGCAGCATCCTCTCCCTACACTAGTATGAGATGATTTTCTAAAGCTAATCTGTCCCTCGCAGCAGCAGCAGCATCCTCTCCCTACACTAGTATGAGTTGATGTGACATGCAGCACTACGTGACTCCAGCTTATATAGAGGCTGGGTCACATGATGCACTGGCCAATCACAGCCATGCCATTAGTAGGCATGGCTGTGATGGCTTTTTAGGGCAAATGAGTGAAACGCTTGTTGATTGGCTGCCCAAAAAGGCGAGAAAAAATACCCGAACCCCGAACCCGGACCCAGAATTTTTCTCAAATGTTCAGGTTCGGGACACGGACACCCTAAAGTCCTGTACGAACACGAACCTTACAGTTCGGGTTCGCTCAACTCTAGAGATGATAAATTAGCGAGTTGTTATAGGCTCCTGGGTTTTTATCCTAGGTAATACTTATAATGAATTGTGGCCTAATGAGATAAGGATGCCAATATCTAAGATTTTGTTTCTTGCTTGAGCCCATGTCAGTTTGACCGTTCTTAAGAAGAATTTGATATACCAACACAGGGATACACTAGATAAATTGAATAAGCTATGGGAACCTTGGCTCTCTGTCTCTGGTCTGGTGCCTACTAATTTGACAATGCAAAATATGACAAGGTGGTAATGTCGTCTTGACCACTATCAACTATGTTGATGAGCAGTAAAAATTACTAATCTGCAATGAATGTCTTATGGCATCACATTGAGATACAAAAAGATAAAAGAAAGGGGCTTTTATTTGTAGGGTTCTGTATGTAAATAGACGTTTTACTTAGACCTACTTTTGTTGTAATTAATTTAATTAGTGAAAGATAATATAAAGATAATATATGTTTTGTATGTTTTATTTGTTTAGAAAATGAAAAATAAAGAGGGCCGAGGTCTAAGTACCAATGTTCACCAAAGCACCCCGCAAGGGATGATTGGCTTTACTGTGAATTGTTCCCAGGTTGCAATCCTCAGTTATAGTGGCATCAGCTAACAGCAAGCAAAAATCAAGTGTGGTACAAAATCATTAGGCAAGGTCATGGTCAAGAATACAAAAGATTAGGGTAGGTGGACCTAAAGGATCATCAAGAAACAGGCAAAATCTCAGGGTAGGTGGACAACAAGGTCATTGTAAAACAGGAAGAGTTTATAAACACTTGTAAGTGGAAACAGACATCATGGGTATGAGTCTGAAAAAAGATTCACTAAAAAGGTATTTGCTCAGACAACAGCCAAATGCACTGAGCAGGTGTAAATGGCTTTCCCAGATATGACCTCAGAGCAGATATATGGCAGCAATCCTCACGTAAAACCAGCAGTGGAAGTGCAAGAGCATCTATACGCACAAAAATCTAGGGCATGTTTATAGGGGATTGTGAAGTAGTTGCACAGATGAGCACCATGACATGAGGCCAAGGTGAAAGACTTCAGATTGATCCTGCAGAGATTCATCTGCAACATGAACAGCTGTGTACAGGGATACAGGTTTGTTTAGGAGACAGCAAACTGTGACACAGAAGACTTTTGTTGTTGCTGTGGACATGTTACTGGTTGTGATTTTGTTTTATATGGTTTTGATCCAACTTCTGTAAGTATTGCATCTGAGGTGCCCTGTAAAGTTTTAACAACATGCCTTACATAGGCACTTACTTTGTGCCATCCATAGAAATATGGAAAACATACCTATAAGAGGTCCACAAGACCTCGATTTTGGGAATACAGTTGAACATCATCACATTATGCTTGCAATTCATAAACGCTGAAGTCTCCTTCAAGGCAAAGAATATTTACTAAGTGGATTTATATGACAAATGAGAACTAAATCTGTATCATTCAAATGGTTAATAGCTTGATAATGGTTATATAGAAAAAATGGTCATTGAAGCTTTTAACTAATGTAATAATAATGTTAACAGGATTTGCAGACAAGACAACATGATATTAGTAATTACATTTATTTCAAGGACATAGCACATTGTCACCTTTCTTAAGAGAATTATATATACATCTTGGAAACTACTAACAGACAAATGGTACTTCCTGTTAATCAGGATTAATGTTGGATTTAATTGCATCAATCTGGAAGATGTAAATGGTTATCACAGATGCTATATTCTTTTTATAATATTTTTTCTATACTTTAGGGCTAATTCGGTATAGCCATAACCAGTTTGGTTTGTTGCCGTTTAGTAACTCTTATAAGACATTTAAGAGGACCTGTGGATGCTGTTCCCAAAACGATATTTAGAAGGGAAAGGGCTAATGGCTAGTATTGCCTTTGGTCTCCTGGAAATAAATATTTTCTTCATCATTAGCTTGTTCACCTGGAAATAAATATTTTCTTCATCATTAGCTTGTTCACACTGTGTCTCTGTGTGCAGGCAGCCACCATCTTGATTTGCAGAAGACATTACTTCCTCATACGTTCACCCTGATGACTAACAGGGGAGGGCTGGGCCAGGGGGCAGGGTGGCAATTGCCCCCCAGGCCACCCTAACTTACATTCAAAATGGCTGACGGCCGCTGCCCTCTCACACTTTTTTCTTCTTGCGGAAGAAGGAAGCAGAGGCCGGGGTGCAGCCACCAACTAACTGCAGGCAAAGATGGGGGGGGCACCCATGGCCGGCTGTGCTGATGGGCACTGATCAGGTTGCATTTGATAGGCACTGGTGAGGCTGCATTGATGGGCACTGATGAGGCTGCATTGATGGGCACTGATGAGACTGCATTGATGGGCACTGATGAGGCTAAGTTGATGGGCACTGATGAGGCTGCATTGATGGGCACTGATGAGGCTGCATTGATGGGCACTGATGAGGCTGCATTGATGGGCACTGATGAGGCTAAGTTGATGGGCACTGATGAGGCTGCATTGATGGGCACTGATGAGTTGCATTGATGCATTATTTTGGTTAAACCTCCTTTGTTGCTATTAACATTAAATTATGTTACCACATTGTATCATATTTTTCTTGCTTCATAACATCAATTGCCGTTATAAAACCAGGTGGGCATGGATGGTGAGCTGATTCGGTGGTTCAATGGGCCACTTGACTGGACTTTCCGCCCAGGCCTAAGGCTGCCAGCCCTCCCCTGATGACTAATGATCTGTTGATTGATAAAGGCATAATCGAGGAGCAGAAAAAAGATGGTTCAGAAAGCACAAATCCACTGAATGAATACTGTAAAGAATATGCAGGGAAATCCTTCCAATGCTGGTTGTTAGGTATATATTTATCTCCAGCAAGAAAAACTCTGAATAGTACAGTAGCAACATTGCCAAATCTCGCCCCAAATCTCCTGAGACTAGCAGTGAGAGGAAGTAGAACCTTGGGTGATCTCACACTGCAGCTATACAGCTATGATGCTCAAATACAGTATATATACAGAATTGGACTTCCAAAACAGGCTCTATACTTACTGCTTCTATATAATCAATCAAGAGATATGGGTCTAGATATAGTCAATACTCTCCTTACTGTATATCCATATAGAGTCCAGATATAGTCAGTGTTCTTGTTACCTGTATATCCAAATGCACAAACTTTCATATTATATTAAATCAATGCAAATAGGTTTCAAGCTCATGCTCTTTTCTTTTTCAAGTTAATTGTGGCAATTGGCTTGAAAAAGAGCCCAAAACCCGGTTGCGTTAATTTAAAGTGGTAGTAAACCCTCCTATCATTTTCAGCCAAGGAAGCTGCCATCTTGGCCTCTGTTTAATCTACAACTGCCATGATGCTGCACATGTGATCAGCTATGACACCAGCCATTGGATGGTTTGACAGTTTGGTTTAGAGCATAACCAATGGGAGTGTTACATTTCCGGCACGTGCCGGAAAAGTGACTGGTTTTTAACCTGTTAAATGCATGGGTTTACTACCACTTTAATGTGATATGTAAATTTGTGCTCTTGGATATACTGTATAAGTTAAGGAGAATATTGACTATATCTGGACTCCATATCCATATCCAAACGGCAGGTATTCTTAAAAAGTGACTTGTAGCCAGTTATATTTTAAAAGGTTGCATGAAAATCAAACAAACAAAACAGAAAATAAATCCTTGCCACCCAGGCTCTTACTAAACATTTCCAGTTTTCCTAACTGAGCAGTGAAGGGCTTCTCCCAGTCACCCACAAAACAAAGACAATGCAAACCTTTTGTTTCAGTCAAAAATCAAACTTCAGTTCATCAGCTCTCTCAGGCTTGATGGGTCCTGAGTCCCAGGCCAGAGCAAATCTTTGCTCTACTCCTGCTTATTTATACCACCTGTTGGTGGACACAGGTGTACCACAAATTCTGGTCCAGAACCAACCCTGCTAAGGTGACTGGTAACACCTGAACCAGATTTTGCATTATTTCACTGAAAATGAACGCATGCAAGGTGAAACATAAAGTCCATCGATCACCTCGCCTTTCATAATGTCACTATAATATATATATACACACTGAGCAAAATTATAAATGCAATCCTTTTGTATTCTATTGTATTGTACCTGTATTGTCCCCCTTTTATATTGTAAAGTGCTGCATAGACTGTTGGCGCTATATAAATCCTGTATAATAATAAATAATAATAACTTCCAGAAATTGTGTACAGATCCTTGCAACATGGGGCCGTGCATTATCATGCTGCAACATGAGGTGATGGTCATGGATGAATGGCACAACAGTTGGCCTCAGGATCTCGTCACGGTATCTCTGTGCATTCAAAATGCACCTGTGTTCATTGCCCATAGCATACGCCTGCCCATACTATAACCCCAGCACCACCATGGGCCACTCGATCCACAACGTTGACATCAGCAAACCACTCACACACACAATGCCATACATGCTGTCTGCCATCTACCCTGTTCAATTAAAACCGGGATTCATCCATGAAGAGAACACCTCTCCAAAGTGCCAGACGCCATCAAATGTGGGCATTTGCCCACTCAAATCAGTTACGACAATGAACTGCAGTCAGGTTGACTTTGGTAGAGTCCCTTCGAGTAGACGTACGAGTAGTAGGAGTAGCCCCAGAGTTGGACTGACGTCAAGTAACAGCATTGACTAAACTCACCCGTTTACGGGTGTAAACTACCGCAGACCGTGAAACCTCTCCACAAGAGAAGTACCTACTTAGGGCCAAAATTAACTTGTCCCATCTACCGTCTGTCGTACATACCGTAACACACACACTCACCAAACGACTACAGTTGCAACACCTAGCTCACCGGGTACCACCACGACCCCAATATCATACCCGTCCGCATACGATACCCGTTACTTGTGTCCACGTAAAACTTACGTGTCTCTATGGCACTGCTCTAGGACTCCGGTTGACAACACGGTA
>BLSH010447254.1:323671-337667 GCA_018402905.1 Glandirana rugosa | reverse complement strand
ATAAGAGACAGGAACAGATGTGCACTTATTCACGGTTTCATTTAAAGTGACACACAGACTTTAAAGAATTTTGCAGAACAAATGTGCACTTATTCACGGTTTCATTTAAAGTGACACACAGACTTTAAAGAATTTTGCAGAACAGATGTGCACTTATTCACGGTTTCATTTAAAGTGACACACAGACTTTAAATAATTTTGCAAAACAGATGTGCACTTATTCACAGTTTCATTTAAAGTGACACACAGACTTTAAATAAGTTTGCAGGACAGATGTGCACTTATTCCCGGTTTCATTTAAAGTGACACACACATTTTGCAGAACAGTGATATGGGTTCTCCCAGCTTATTTATACTTTTTTGACACAGTTTGAAGATGATTTTAGAACAGTTCTATGGCCTCTAATGTTAATTAAAACTTTTCAGACCCAGTTTGAAGATGATCCCCATTCACCTCCATTTTTGCTTTTTTATGTTTTTTATTTTTTTTTAAATATTTAAAGTTATTTCCCTGTCCCCATTTCTTTGTAGGGCACTTGTCCCACCCTTACCCCCATTTTCCTTCCTTTTGCAGACCTCTAGGACCTTCCTGGACTTTTTTACAGCATTTTAAAGAATTTTCATTAAAATTACCAGAACCCTGGACCCGAACCCGGACTTTTTTTGAAAAGTCCGGGTACCGGACACCCCAAAGTTTGGTACGGACCCGAACTTTACAGTCCGGGTTCGCTCAACTCTATTTAATAATCATACTTACCTTGGTTGATGCTGCATCCATTCCCCCATGCCTCTAAGACTAAGAACTGCGTGATCTAACACTGCCAATCACTTGGTTCTCAGAGCTCCCAGAGCAGACCTCCCACTCACTGGAGCACTGGGCTGTGGAGGGGGCAGGAGTGGCCAGCTCAGGCTCTCAGTGGCTCACTGAGAGGCTAATCCGGTGCCGGTCCAGGCATGTGGGTGTATTCCGAACCCATTGTCATGATCTTGCCTGGACCGGCCCTGTGACATCAACAGACAGTGGACTTTAACCAGCTGTCTGCTGAAAATGGGTCACAGGAGTGCAGAACAACCTACACTCTTGTTATCCACATAAGTACAGCCAAACAACCTTTGGCTGTACTTCTCTTTTAAAGAATGCATTTAACAATATATTTGTGGATACAAGGCTGCATTAATTTATTATCCTATGACCATCAAACTGCAATTATTATTCTATATCTGCTCAACTTATTTAAAATACAACAGTAGAACTGTGCAAATATGCAGCACATGCAGCAGATATTTAAAAATCCAAAATTATTTTGTCAAAGTTCACTTGGTTTGTTATTAGTTGCTATTGATTTTGAAGTATGATCATATCAAATAAATATCCGTATAAAATGCTATCTTGGAGAGAAACATATGTTTACTAGTACATCAAAGGGACTTTGTAAAAACAATTTTGTGGTTTGCATTTCAAACAATGAGAGTTGATTATTTCTGTTATTGTGAAAACATTTATTTTACCACTTTAAAAGTGTAATTTCAGTGAATCACACATGCAATACTGAATTTTGTATTTTCCAGTACTGCACTGGAATTCTTTTCTTATCTTTTATGTATAGCTAACATCTTATACAAGCAATGGAGTTCTTGAAGACCTTCTGTTGTTATGGTTATTATGGAACAGGATTTTCATAGTAGACACATAAGTAAATAAGGGTAAATAATAGATACTACAATAAAAAAAATATGCGTATCTACCAACCATAGGTAAATACAGTTTAAAAAAAAAAAAACCTTGCTCCTAATCTGTGTGTGTGTATGTATGTATGTGTATATGTATATGTGTGTGTGTGTGTATATATATATATATATATATATATATATATATATATATATATATAAATACACCTGCCTACTGCAATTTGATAGAGATGATCTTAATGCATACAGCATAGTTTCTTAAACTGGAAACCACTGAGGGTATCTCTGCATATACAAATGGGCACATATACATTGCTGGGTGGTCAATGTTTGTGTGATGAAAGAGCGCTCCCTTCCAGCACAAAGACAGCTCTCAGTCTGGACTAAGCATCAGTATATGATGGGAACAGCTTCTAATCATATGACCACTTTAATAGTGATCACATGATCACCAATCCTTCCCACCTCCCAGGCATTCTTAACTGTTTAAAGGGATGTAAGGAGAAAGGGGTTAAAGGTTCATTTGAACCCCTTTTCAGTTTATAAATTATAACAGAAAATATGTGCTCAGGTGAATACAAAAAAAGTACTCAGCAGCTGGCACTATACCCTGATACAAGGCTTTAACAAAGATATATATATATAGCATCAATGTTAATTAGAACCATTGAGGAGATTGCTGCAGGTGGATCATTCTCCTACACAGAAGAGGACACTAGTCGGACTCTACAAGGTACAGTGGGATCGAGAGGCTTTCTTTTGGACAACTCTGCCCCCCAACTGATGTGCAAATTGGAGAAACGTTCACAGAAGTCCATTTCTATGGAATTACATGAGGTTACACTGGCGGAATATCATAAATCCCAACTCATCTCTAGGGGTTTGAGGGTCCGGATTGTACCTACCTTGTTTGCCCATAATTTGGAATTTAAAACGAAGTTCACACTAATTATCAACAAATGTTCCTTTGATCTCATCATTTTGACGGTGCAGTTCCTCCAGGAAGAGAGAACTACTATTGCACAACAGATTTCAACAGTGGAAGTGCAGCTGGCTGACCTTATGAAATCAGATGAGTTGTCCTTAATGAAACAGACATTGGAAGCTAAATGATCTACGTTCAGGAAAAATATTGAAACCCAGAAAAGATTTAAAATGGACCGTGATCATGAAGATTATGCGACCCATCAGGTTTACAACTGGGATGAACCAAATCACAACAGGACTTTTACTTTTAGTTTTATCGGCACAATCCCAATCATGCATCTTCCACTTCATCTATGGCATCCTTGGGATCTTCTGCAGCAGCTCTGGATGGACGTTTTTTCCCAGGGACACTGCATGTCAAAAACAAGGAGAGGCGGCCGGAGGAAGAGAAGGTACAGTGTCCAAAGGCATAGCGTCCCGTACCAGGAACAAACAGAGTACTTAAATACACATGGGGTACATAATATATCTTCTCTTGTTTTATTCCCTACACAGATACAGGTGTTGGATAAGGGTCTCAATTTTTGCCCAAAGGAAAAATTGGATTCTTTTGTTTTACAACAGGATTTATATAGGTTGTTTAGGCAGGGGAGACTTAAGGCACACTTCTCCTCTAAACCTACTATGAGCACCACCAGTGAGTTGCGGAATAGGAGCCGTTTTGTGCCTCTTACCTCATACCCCGCGGTGGAGTCAGAGGATGGTTTGGGGATCATGGAGATGGAGGCATGGAGTGATTCTGGATTGAATGAGCAGCCTTTTAGAATGGCGTTAAATGCATCAAACAGGAGGGGGGTAAGTAGGTCAGTAAATTGTTTGTAATATGTGGCTGTGAAGCCATCTGGACCGGGTCTTTTATGCAACTTAAGGGATTTAATTGCATTGAGGACTTCCTCATTAGAAACAGGGGCGTCAAGTTTTTCTCTTTGCGTAGTTGGTATACAAGGTAAGTTGATGGAGTCGAGGAAGTTTGAGATTAGCGATTGGTCTAATGGGGAGCGTTGGTCATAAAGGGAGGAAAGGTGACGACGGAATGTTTCTAGAATTTTTATTGGGTTGCTGGAGAAGACATTTGGAGCTGTTTGGAGGCGAATCAGTTTAAGCGATTTGTCCAAATTGCGTAGTGATAAGGCTAAGAATGTATCTGGTTTATTAGCTTTCGTGTAAATTTTATGCCTAGTGCGTCTAAGGGATTTTTCAGCTGATTCCGTAAGAAATAAGTCTAATTCGAGTCTCGCTTTATCTAGTTCTAGTTTGTGTGCTGGAGAGGGATTTGTTTGGAAGGTGGCATGTGCTTTCGAGAAGTTTGCCTCCAGGGTCTGGAAAAGTGCTTTGCATTCTTTTTTCCGTCGTGTGGCCAAGCTTATCAAAAAGCCCCGCAGGACTGGCTTATGAGCTTTCCAGACCGTTAGAGGAGAAATCTCGGCTGTTTTGTTCTCTGAAATGTATCTACGGATTTCAGTAGCAATCTCAAGGGCGTAAAAAGGATTAGCTAATAGTGTGTCATTGAGGGACCAAGAAAAGTTCTTCTGTCGAGGGATTAGGGAGGTGAATGAAGACAATATTGCATTATGATCTGCCCAGGAGATAGGGATTAGTAGAGATGCAATCAGGGAGGGGGATGTTCCGACTGAGGTAAAAATGTGGTCGATTCGAAAAAAGGAGTTGTGTGGGTGAGAGTAGAAGGAGAATTGTTTTTAGAGGGGTTACATTCCCGCCAGGTATCAATTAGGGAGTGTTGGTGGAGAAGGCGAGAAAAGGTAAGTTTGGATGGGCTTGGGGAGGGCGTGTATGGGGATTTTTCTATTGTAGGGTGGATGACCTGATTGGAATCTCCACAAATTAGTAAGGTGCCTTGCTTATGTGTGTCAACCATTTGAAATAGGTGTGATAGGAAGGCAGTAGGGTTGCGATTAGGGGCATAATATGATACTACTGTGACTTCAGAGTCCAGTAGTAGACCTTTCAAGATCAGATATCTGCCTTCAGGATCTTTAATTTCTGCCGTAAGGGTGAAAGGTGTAGTGCGGTGGAAGCCGATTAAGACACCTCTACGTTTAGTTGAAGCCAAGGCTGTATAGAATTGTGGGTATGATGGGCTTAAAAATTTAGGGCAATGGCGATCTGTGAAGTGGGTTTCTTGTAAGCAGACCACGTGGGCCTTTAGTGAGGCGAAAGATCTGAAGGCTTTACGTCTTTTATTGGGGGAATTAAGACCCTGCGCATTAAGGGTGAGAATATTTAGGGGGGCCATGGCGATGGGGAAGAAAATATTTTGGGGGGCGAGTATAGAACAAGAACAGGATCAACCTTCTGGTGAGGAGGCAGAGAAGAAGAAGGAGGGAGACAGAGAAATAGGGATAGCGGGGGTAGAAAGAAGTACAGAACAAGAGGGTAAACAAGGGTGTGGTGCCATCTGTCTGTGGAGGGTAAGGTACCGTTCACAGAGGGGATCATGTTGCTCAGAGAGGAGCCAATTAGGAACTCTGTGAGCAAGGTGGAGGGCAACAGTGACAATCAGGCAACAGACACTCGGCATCTAGTAACTTGGAAGGATGTGTGAGGTAGAGTCTAACTTAAGGAATCAGTTGGCTACATCGGGTAATACAATTGCAAACTCATGGTGGGAGACGTGATAGCATAATTACCAATGCGGGCAAGTGTGTGTTGGTTTTCAAAGTTGTTTCTAAGGTGGAGGAGAGCGGGGAGGGTTATGTGTAGTGTAAGCGATATTAGGGTTAGTAAAATGGGGGGTCTATGCCCGAGAGAGAACCGGGTGACCCAGAACCTCCACCCGTCGCCCTAGGGGGCCCCGGGGGGGGGGGGACCACGGGTGCCCCGGGGGTCCCGGCTGGCCGAGAGCCTAAAGGAACAGAGAGAGTTAAGTTGTATAGCAAAAACTATAACCAGCAGGTTCCAGCGTACCTGCAGGAATGCGTTAAGGTGTCTGGTGTGGTTGGGACATGGCCGTCCTCCGTGCCACCCATCCCCACCCGCCCGCCCATTGAGGGGAGGGCCAGGGGGAGACAGCAGGCCAAGAAGGGGGGCCATGCACGCAAGATAAATTTAACAAAGAACCAACGGATGAACATTAAACTTGAAACATGAAACATAAATGACTATATGTAAGGCAAAGAAAACCCCTTAACACTGTTTAGTTGTAATTGGAGGGTAGCCTAAGATGCCCTGCAGTAGGTAGGCTATGTGAGGGTTAGTCATTTGGAAGAGATGGCTGACCCAACAATTAAAGGGGGATCAATACTTCACCAGAAGGTAGATAAGCTCAGTCCATTGAGTCCTGGTGTTCCTGGGTGTTGGGGATGAACCTGCCTCTCTTGGTGGTCAATGATGGGGAGGAAATAGATTTTCGTGGGGAGACTGAGGCAGATCTTCAGCGGTTATTCTGAGAGGGAGCTGCGGTGGATGAATAGAGGTGCAGTTCTTGTAGGCGGTCCCGGAGATCTTCGGTGGTCTTGCACTGGTATTTGCGGCCCTGGTATGTGAAGCGTAGAGAGAAGGGAAAGCCCCATGAATATATGATCTTATGTTGTTGTAAAATTTCCAAGAATTGCTTGAAGGTCCTCCGCTTCATGATAGTAGTTTTGGATAGATCCGTGAATAGTTGGTAGTCGTGGCCTTGAAAGGAGAGGTGTTCCTTCTTTCTGGTGGCCAGCAGGAGCTGCTCTTTAGTGCGAAAATAGTGCAATTTGGCTATAATGTCCCGCGGGGGACCGTCTTGTTTGCGGGGAGCCAGGGCCCGGTGCACACGATCGATTTCAAGACTATCGATCGGAATGGAGGGAGAGTTCCTGAAAGAGGGCCGTGACCGTGGAGTGTAAGTCCAGTATAGTCTCTGGCAGTCCCCTGATCCGAACGTTGGATCGTCTGGCTCTGTTTTCCTGATCCTCGATCTGGGCTTGGAGGGCTAGATTAGCCTCTTTTAGGGACTCTAGTTCGTCAGCTTGATTTGCTAACTGTGTTTCAAGCTCATCTGTGCGGGATTCTAGCTCCGAGGTACGGTGGCCTAGTTCTCTTATTTCCCTGGAGAGACGCTCAGTGATCTCATCCGAGGTGCGCTGCAAGGCCCGTGTTAACATGCGCTCAAATTGCAGCAAGAGGGGGTCCGATTGTGTGTGGCCCTTAGGGGATAGTGGAGAGGCCAGGGGTTCGTTGTCAGACTCACCCTTATCTGGATGTAGAGTCATCCTTTCCTTGTGTTTCGGCGTCCGCGTGGTACTGCCGCTACTGCCGGGAGCTGCCGTCGCCATCTTGGCAGAGGCTGGAGCCAGGACGTCACGAATGTTTTTACTCCGTAGCTTGTTCCGGGGGTTTCCTGCAACCATGTTTGGGTTCCTGGGGTTCTGGGGTGGATGGAGAGCAGTAGCGGACTGACTGCATGGGACCTGGGTGCTGTAGAACGGCCGGAGTGTTCGTGTCTGAGCGGAGCTCTAGCTAGGCATGCCCGTCGCTGAGAGCCTCGCGCATGCCAGACTCACCAAAGTTTTAATCGTCTCATTTTGCACATTATGGTATACATTTTGCATTCAGTGGTATGCCATGCCTCAGAGTCTGGCATCCTTTAGTAATCTGAATTAAAATAGCTACAGGAAAAGTCTTTCAGCCACATTATCATTTTTCCTAGTAGCCCTTGTACGGGGGCCAGTGTGCTCTTGTACATTCTGTGGCTGAGGACCACTGAACAGGAAAATTGTATTACCACCTGGGTCAGGGGCAGTAATGCCTGCTTTGTGAAATAAAAAATGATGCATAACAAACTGTTAATGTAATTGGACACTAACAACGAGCTAGGTAATGTTAGCTAAATGAGGCAGGCATGCACACTGCACTGCGCAGACTTTGTTGTGCTACCACACCACAGATAAGGTAGATAAACCAGTGGAGGTTTCCCCTCCTTTTCTGTCTCTCCAGTGTCCCAACTCCCCATTTCCTTGTTCAGTCCAGCTTCCTACCTCATTTTTCTGTTTCTTTAGCTTTCCCCGTCAGGCCATCCTTTACACTGGAAACCATAGGTTTAAGAACGTTTTTCAAACAAAGCCTGCAGAGTCATTGACTGTGACAGTGCTGCAGCAGATGTCAATGATGCCATTATCTATACTAGGGCGATGCAAAACCGAAACAATACAAGCTGTTGTGGTTGTAGGGTTTGGGTATGTGGTGACAGATGAATTGAGGGGAGCAATAAGTAGATTGGCTAAGAAGAGGTCAAATCCCCTAAAGGTACATAGAGTGGAAAGCAGTGGCACTGCAATTTTGGAGGGGGGACAAGTTGCACAGACTATACAGAGGCATGCTGTTTTTGAAAAGGAGCCTACCCTCAGAGATTTGTTTAGAGTGGTGCAAGGTTGCAAGTGCTATTTACTGGCTTTACCTGTTCAGTTCCAGCGTCTTAGGGAAAATGTGTGCATCAGGATTTGCAAAAAGTGCACACAGACGCTTTGGAAGACCATGTAAGCTCTCTTAAAAATGAGCTTATACTTGTCAAGTAAGATCTTAAAACTACAGGGTTAATGGTTATTAGCCATAACTCATATATTGACGGTAAGGAAGACAGGCTACAAAGAAATTTTATAAGAATCTTGGGATTGCCTGTGCATGTAGAGGGAAGAAAAACTCTGCAAAGGCCGAATAGCAATTTAACCACTCTAGTGGTTCATGAATTACATGTTTACATTTTTTTCTTATTACAAAAAAAAAATGGAGAGCTGTTCATAGATATCTGTGTTGCATTTTCTATGGTATTCTAGCATCTCTTGAGGAGGCTTGGTCATTCTTTTTCCACTCATGTTGGTTCCTGTGGGAGATGTGGTTTTTTTTTTTCTATTTTTTGTTCTGTGCATATTTTTTGGTGTGTTTTTGCAAAAATCTTTGTTTTCAATTTTCAATACTAGGAGATTTTAACAATGTTCTTAATCCGAGTATAGACTGCCATCTGGAGGGTACACATTTTGACACTCCATTCTATGGACAGATATGCGAGTTGGGACTGTATATCTGGAGGATGCAACATCCTGCTTATCAACCGTTCTTGTGCTGCTTCAGTACTTATCGGTCCATTACTTGCATAGATCTGGTGTTAGGAATGGATACTATCCTTCCTTATGTAACACCATCTTATCATTCAAGAGGGCTTTCTGATCATTCCCTGATGGAGGTAAATCTATCTTACTGAACAGTTTAATCACTTTCCCTGGAAATTCAGTTTATTTTGGCTTAAAGTAACGAGATCTTATAACTCAGTTGCTGACTGAATTTTTTTGGGAATAACATCTTCTTCATCTGCATTAATGGTAATGGATATGATGAAAGCTTATTTGCTCAGAGCGTTAAAAAGTTACTGTAAGAGGAAAACAGTGGAGTGGGAAGACTTTTTAGCTGAATATGTGCTGAAAAGTATGAAGCCCAATACCTAGAGGACCCCACTCTGGGTAATTTAAAATTATGGAAGGATGCCCAACTGATGTATAAACAAAGAACTTTTTATAGGCACACTATCAACGCTTATATACTGTACTAAGAGTTGTTTTTTCTGAGGAAGGAAAAAAAAGAGGAATTTGTTGACAGTATTAGCTATGTGGCAAACTTATGCATATTGCAGCTGTTTATGCGCTTAATAGTAATATTTCACATAACTCTGGGGAAATCGTTGAATCTTTAAAAGATTCAATAAGGATTTATATGAGTCTAAGATGGACCCCCATCAATTAAATGTTTTCACCTATTTACAGAACATTCAACTTCCTCATTTATATGTGGTAAATAAAACCATCTTTAGGCCCCATACACACAGGCTTATTAACAAAACGTTGCGACCGACGTCAGGAAAAATTTGGTGTCAAAAACGCTATTTCGTCTGCGTTTTGCATTGCCGTTAATGCGCGTTAGTGAGCGTCGGCCCTATGTCACGTTTTGTTAAAAATTCCTTTGCTATTTTTGAACCTGAAAAGGCCCGGTAACGTTGCTACAGCATTAATGCACGTTAGTGAGAGTTTTGCCGGCTCATTTTCCAAAACACTCTAACGGTGCAGCTTCAGAACCAGCTGGCTGTGGGTTCTGCTTTCAGCTCACAAATGTCAGCGTTTGTATGGGGCCATTGAATAACATGGAGAGCTGCAAAAAACGCTCAAAAACGTATGTGTGTATGAGGCCTTAATGTTCCATTGACACTGGAAGAACAAGCAAGGTGGTACCCAAGGAAGATGCTAGGTCAGGCTAGCAGGACTGGACCCAAGTGTAATCAGGATGATAGCGTAAGTTATACATGGGAAATCAAGCCAGAAAGTAGGTCAAGGGCCAAAGTCATGCATAGAAATCCAGAGGAGCAGGCAGAAGAGTGGTCAAAGGAGCAAGCCAGAGTCATACATGGCTGGACAAGAGAAGCAGAGTCCTTAAAGCAAGCCAGGGTCAAAGCAGGAATCAGACAGCAGGAAGGTTCAGAGGCAAGCCTGGTCGGTAACAAGTAGTCCAAGGAATACAGGATACACAGGAGCAAGAAGTACTGGTAACTGAAGATCATTCAGCAATTTCTAAGTACAGCCACTGCCCTTATATAGGGAATTTGGTGCGCATGCTTTAGCCAATGTGCATTGCATTCCTGCACAAATGAGGATGGCCATGTACAGTATTGGCAATTATGCCAGGTCCTTTCCTCAGCACATGCACATCTTTTTTTCTGCTGTAGCATCCTCAGCACATGCTCATATTTTTTCTGAATAGCGCACTGACAGAAGGTCATATGGACCCTAGTACATCTGGACCAGATGGGATTTATCCCCACTAGGTCTACAGTAACTAATTTACACAGACATTACTTTAATATACAGCTCCCCGTGGATTATCACATTAGATGCTGCTAAGGCATTAGATAGTGAAGATACACCCTATCTTTGGGAGGTTTTGCTTTATTTGATTTGGAAGAAAATTGTATGAAATGGGTTCATTTGTTCTATTCTGCACCTAGGGCTTGCATGCAAATTAAATGTCTCTGAATATTAAATTCTTGGGGTATAAGAGATGGGTTCCCATTTTTCCCTCTTCTCTTTGCTTTGGCTATGGAACCCACAGCACAACCTATTAGATGATCTGAAGGTTTAAAAGAGAAGATGGGGAGGAAGGAAAGAAGGGAGAGAGGAAATAGTTGCTATGTATGCAGACAGCAAGCTGTTATTTTTAAGGGATATGGGCCGCTCTTTACGATCGCTCATAGCAGTTATAGGTATGCATGGTTCCCAATCTGATTTTGTTATTAATTGACATAAGTCAATCCTGCTCCCACTAGATAATCAGAATGTTCCCCCATCAATGGGTACCCCGCAGATTAAGGTATTGACATTCTTTAAGTATCTAGGGATTATTTTACATCCAAAAATAGAGGAATATTTACACTATAATTTGGCTCTGATGTTAACCAGAGTTTGACTTGGGGTTGTAAAGTTCAGAAGGTTTTTTTTAATCTTAATGCATTCTATGCATTAAGATAAAAAGCCTCCAGTGTGCAGCAGGCCCCCTCAGTCCCCCTAATACTTACCGGAGCTTCATCTCTGTCCAATGATGTCCATGAGTGTCTCGGCCATCTGAGACTGTCCCTCATGATGAGACACAGCAGTGGCGTCATTGGCTCCCGCTGCTGTCAATCAGATAGTCAGCCAGTCAGGAGAGAGAGGGGGCGGGGCGGGGCTGGGACGTAGCTCCATGTTTGAATGGACACAGGGAGCTGTGACTCGTCTCGGGTGTCCCATAGCAAGCTGCTTGCTGTGGGGGTATTAGACAGGAGGGAGGGGCCAGGAGCACAGAAGAGGGACCAAGAAAAGGAGGATCTGGACTGCTCTGTGCAAATCCACTGCCAGAGCAGGTAAGTATAACATGTTTGTTATTTTTATTTAAAAAAAATGAGACTTTACAATCACTTTAAAAGCAAAAACTGGAATATTATAGGCAGAGTATACCTACTAGGATTTGGGTCCCACAATTACTATATGTTCTAAAAAAACTTCCTTTAAATGGATTACTCTTTTGTGGTCTTTGATAAAAAGAAAACAGCCCAGAAAAACAATCAGCCTGAAAGTGCCCCATGCAAAGTTGTGTTTTATATCACTCCAGCTACAGCATTTTGCTGGATGGTGTACAATTAATAATGATAATTCTATTCAAGCTATTTTCTTAGATTATACTGTAATTCCAGGTATTATACTGTAATTCCATTTGATATCATAGTTGGAAACCGGTGACTTTACTAAGTCTCAATACCTGACCAGTATACAGAGGATATGGATGAAAATGCAGAAAATTATGAAATATGAAGGATATATGATTTATACCCTGGTATGGGAGAATATGTTTTTGTGGAACTGGGTAAGCTGAAAGAATTTGGTTTCGGGAACCGGATGGGGATTCCGTTTGTTCATCAACTGTTCTTTTGGAAATACTCTGAATGTATTTTGTGATATACAGGAGGAGTATAATATAGCTAAGCAAAGAATCTTTCAATTTTCTTCAGCTCCACAATGCACTTACATTGCAAGCCAAAATTAGTGAAATGTCCCTGACTAAGATTCCACACAGATACATTTGCATCAGTGGTTGTTAAAAGGAGCCTTATTTCAAAGATTTATCAAGCCCTTTAGGGAAATAATTTAGATGCCTGTACCATCCCTAATAGAAAAGGTTGGGAAAAGGACCTAGGACCACTGCTGGAAGAGCCTTGGTAGTATATCCTGGAACAGGCTGAAATTATGTTGAATCTATTTTTATTATGTTGTAACCTTGTGCAGATAATATAGATTGAAAACATGAGTGCATCAGCGCAATTACAACAGCTGTACAAGTATACATTAAGGTCAAAAGAACAGGTCAAACAATATCTGAATATTATACAGAGAAAATAGGTCACTAAGACACAGTAAAGTGAGCAAAGCAATTGTGAAGAAATTAATTTAACCAGTAGACCACTGGGAACTGGCTTGGAACAACAAAAATGCTCAACAAATATGGCATGAGAATACAGTGGTGCTACCGTAAATGTAACCATTATCTCGTTCATGAAAGTAAGAGGAGGTTGAGAAATAGAGGGAGTGAAAGAAAGAAAAAGAATAAAGGGGGGTGGAGGAATGAAAAAGCCAGGATAAGGGGGGGGGGGAGATAAAAAGGGCAACAGAAGCTACACATGGGGGGGGGGGGGCAGGGAGGTGTCAGTGGAAGAATCTGTTATAACATCATCAAAACCTGAGGAAAAATGGAAATGTAACCATACAGTCCATATAATGGTGTGGTATTCACTTTTATCAGCATCCCAAGCAATCATACGTTCATGGTGCTTGATTCTGTCCATTTCACAAGCCCACTGCGCCAATGAAGGGATTGCAGATCGGTGCCAATATCTAGCGATTATAGACCGAGCCACCATCAGGAAATGACGTATCAAGCTCTTCTTTATTTGCTTGTAAGAGCCTGGCAACATTGATAATATAGATATACTAGGTTCCTTTGGATATTTGTCTTCAACTAATTTGTCATAGAGACAGAGAATTTTATCCAAGAATGGGGCAATCCGCGGGCATGTTCCCCAAATGTGTGTCATGGTGCCGGGGGCCTGTAGGCATCTCCAACTCATGTCAGGCTCTGTTGGATCAATCTTATTAAGAAAAGTAGGGCAGCGATACCACCTAGACACAATTCAGTCATTTCGTTTGTGGGCATGGGATGAGATGGAAAGTTTAAAGGACAGTGCCAGTGTTTTGCCCCAATCCATATCATCAGGGGACATGCCCATCTCACATTCCCATTTTGATATAAATGGAGGTGGGTCTGGGCGAGAGATCTGAATCAAAATCTGATATATTTGGGATAGCGAGTGCTCCGGTTTGCTAGAATGGGATAACAGTAATTCGAAGTCCGTGGTCTATTCAGTTTGTCAATGTTTGGTATTTTGTTTAGAAAGTGTGTCAATTGAGTATGTTCTAGCCAAGCCCCTGAAGGGTTGTATGAGTTAACTGTGTGAAAGATTTGTTTTATGGTTTGTAACTGTTTGACTTATCTGGTGCCTGAAGCTTAATGACAATAGGGTAAGATCGTTTGGCCTCGTGAGCGATAGGGTTTATATAGTCTAAAACTAAGTCTAGAGAGCGGGTCTGGGTGGAGGTAAATATAGTTTTACCCTTACACTCTACCCGTACAGGGGACTACTATACCTAACCCCGTTTTGTGACCGTGACAGGAAATTTGAAAGGTAGAGTAGGGTACGGGTGTTTGCTTTACTGACTTAACACAGATCCACCATAGCGACGGGATGAAAAGAATTATTCTA
>BLSH010447254.1:292879-312471 GCA_018402905.1 Glandirana rugosa | reverse complement strand
CACATCCCCACAATGTATTCTCCCGGATTGACCATATCTTCACCACTATTGTCTCATCTCCCTCTCTCATAGCATCCCAGATTGTTCCCATTCCATGGTCAGACCATGACGCTGTAGTTTGTTCATTGGATTTCCTTATTCCCACCCAGCAGGACCTGGACTTTAAATGATACTCTTCTAGCTCACCATAAGTTATAAATTGAAATTGCCCTTAAAGTCTACATCTTGCACAATAGGACAGATGAAGTGTCCCCACTTACCTTATGGGAAGCGCATAAACCGGTCATATGAGGAGCCACACATCGAAAACTGGAACATAGATCTCAATTTCAAAAATTGAAAGCGACATTCACCCAAGCCTATACCGTGTTCCAATCTGATCCATCCCTGAGCCACAAATCAGCCCTTGAGAAAGCGAGGCTGTAGCTTGACCTCTTCCTTACTGAGTCGGCAGAGAAATCTCTTTGTTGCTCTAGACATAAGTTATGTAAGTTCTAACAAACCTGACTCCTTTTTAGCCTTGTCTTTGCACAACCTAGACAGGCCACATAAACCCATTCGGCTTAAAACAGCAAACTAATCTTACTCTAGTAACCCAACTAAAATCTTACAGGTTTTCCAAAAGCACCTCTCTAACTTATATTCCTCAACTATGCCTTTTCGTGATACCCAAGCTGCCGACATGTTTAATAACATAAACTTGCCATATCTGTCACCCACACAGGACATTGCCACAAGCTATGTCTGTTTGCGGATGATGTCCTCTTGTTCCTCACAGCCCCACTAACCTCAGCCCGTAATCTTCTATTCACCTTGAAGCAATTTTCAGATGTCTCCGGTCTAATTATAAATCCAGAGAAATCTAAAGCCCTTAATGTCTCCCTTTCCCCCACTCTGCAGTCCCCACTTCAGCAAGTCCTCCCATTTACGTGGGCTCCACACCACCTCACGTACCTTGGCATTAAACTGACGCCTGACCCCACATCCTTCTATACAGCTAACTATCCCCCCCCATGTTGACTCATCTTTCCAAACTCATGACGTTCTGGTCAAGCTTGCCCATAGCATGTCATTAAAATGTCTGTCCTACCTAAAATACTGTACCTTTTTAGAGTATTACCCATCTCAGTACCTTCCCACTATCTCAACAGTGCAGAATAGTGGCCTATATCTGGAGTAACAGCAGACCTCGCATATCTAAAGAAACACTATATCTTCCTAAAACACAAAGCGGCCTAAGTCTGCCGCATATCACCAAGTATTACCAGGTGGCGCAGCTGGCCACGCTACCGAAATACCATGCCACGAAAGAGGTCCCGCTATGGGTTGCTCTATAGACAGTCGACTGCGACCCACTTTCGGTAGCTAATTTGCTTTGGCTTTGCTCAAAGGATCGTAAGTTTTTGCAGAACCCTGTCACCTGCCACTCCCTGCATCTGTGAGATTCCCTTAAATTTAAATATAAACTCCAATCTTGTCATAATCCACTCTTATCATATATGCATAACCCAGCATTTTGCCCAGCTTGGACCTCGCCATCCTCCTTTTGCAAATGGTCAGAGGCAGGCCTCATTCGCGCCTATTCGTTCACCACTCCTGATTCCCTGAAATCATTCCCTGACTTGTGCAAAGCCTTTAACATCCCAACGGTAGAAGTCTTTTGCTACATAAAGCTTAAAGACTTCTTTACACCTTGCTTACGCCAAAACCACACGGCACCCTCCATGACCACATTTGAACAGGCTTGCGATAGGGACCCTCATATGCGGGGACTGATATCCCAACTTTACTCACAATCTCTGTCCCCCCTACCACTACTTCCCTGACCTATGTTAACAAGTGGGAAACTGACCTCAACCTAAGCCTAGAACCCACTGACTGGGCTAAGATCTGGCAGGCTACCAAATCTGCATCCCAAATTATTGTAGCCCTGGAGGCCAATTATAAAGTTCTAATGCGGTGGTATTTGGTCCCAGCACGGATTGCCAAATACCACCCTTCCTACCCCTCGACATGCTTTTGTGGCTGCCCAGACAGGGGTACCCACCTGCATATTTGGTGGGAATGCCCAGTTGTGTGTCATTTCTGGAAAGAGATATTTCTCATGTTGTCAACACTCTTTGATACACCACCCTACCCAAACCCATCTACCGCGATTCTCAATTCTAAACCACCCGAGATCACTAGCACGCAATTTAAGCTATTGTTGCAAGTAACCACGGCAGCTAAACAAACAATTGTGAAGGAATGGAAAACTGCATCACTACAAATTGTTAAAACCAAGAATAGAATCACCAGAGCGATGATACACGCTAAAATCGAAGCAGTCCTTCTCAACGCCGAAATATGACTGTTTCTGGAAACCTTGGATACGCCACTATCTCCCCCCGATTTTGATGAAAGCCTCTTACTCCCCTAAAACCTGCGCTTTGCTACATTTTACCCAACTCCTTTTTTTTAGCTTTAAATGTGTTGGGCATAGTCATCTCCGCCGGCACTCCTTTTCTCCCCTCCTCTTCTCCTCCCTACTTTTTAACCCCCCTCTGCCCTGATTCTCTTTCTTCCACCCCCTCTTCGCTTGTTTTCTCACCTTGTAGTTTTCTTCTTATTCCAGGATTCCGTCATTTACTCTCTCTATTGATGGTCAGTGTGTTACCACAGACATGCTCGCATCATCTTATCACAATAATGCTGCTTATTTGCCTCATGGAGCCCCATCCTATCACGCAAGCTGAGGCTTGCCAGCAGTTTGTTTGTTATAGTCAGTATAGACACTAATACATAAGATAATAGAGGTCGTGGCATTCCTGTAGTAACACCCATTCACATGTAACACCTGTATGTGCTTGAACGCGGACTGTATCCTGTTTGTACACTGTATTAATGTAAGCACTTGTACCAGGACGGTTCCCCTCTATCTGTTCTTTATGGCCCTTTTGGCCATTTATATGTTCTCTGTTTTTCAATAAAAATCTTGAACAAGAAATGTTGTGTCTGTGGCGATTTTCCAAATCGTCATGTTGCAAGCAAACATGGTTTAAAACAGCCTGCTGTTGTTTATGCAAGTTCTCTAAGGCATGTATTTTTTGCATCATTACATCCCTGTAAGCAGAAAGAGCATCCACAGTACTTTCAAGAGCCTGCACATTCTGGGTCACCGTGATTATATCCTGGCGCAAGGATGATACCAGTGGAACAGGTTGAAATTATACTGTATTTTTATTTCCCACACATAGATTATTTCAGCTTTTTATTGTCTATAGAACATATTATAGTCCATTGATAAGGGTGCCAATATCCAGGCTTGTTTCTTGCATGAAAAATCATTGCATTGAAGTGGACATTTCCATATCCACCTATATTAGAGAACTGGCGAACCCATGTCAACTTCAACCTTTTTTAGAAGCATTTGATATACCAATTAAATACACTTGATAAGTTATGTGCACCTTGGTGCTCTGTCCCTGGTCTGGTGCCTACTTCTTTGAATATGCAAAATATGATAAGGTGTTAATGTCTCCTTGACCTCTAGTAGTAGCAAGAATTACTAAGCTGCTGCAATGAATGTCTTATGGCCTATCACACCATGGTACAAAAATATATAAAAACTACACTTTTTTGGGGGGGGGGGTCTGTATTTGTGTATTGTACTTTGATATCTTGCTTAAACTTTGATTTAATTACTCAAAGATGACAGATGGTTGTGTATCATTTTTTAATTGTCACTTTGACTGTATATGACTTACATGCTTTGTATTGATGTATTTACACTTTGACCCTATATCTACTACATGAGTACATATTGTATAAAAAAAACAAAAGAAAGAAAACAGAAAACAATATTAGCATTATTTCTTTTTCACTGTGATAGAAATGCAGCAGACCTACATACAATGCCACTATCTATGCTAAAAAGAGATGCAGAGCTAGGAAACTAGAGCAGTATAATTCTTAAGGCTGATAATACAGATAGCATGCGTACTATTGAACACCCAGCCCTGCCCCACCACTTCCTCCTGCAGTACATCTCTGTCTCTGTCGTAACTGCTGGCCCTGCCCATCCATAGCAGACACTAGCACTGCTGGCAGAGCACTCAGCAGAACTCCTCCCTCCTCACACAACACATGGCTGAGAGCAGATTTTTTCCCAGGTCAGAACGCTAGTGCAGCTGCAACAGGCAGCAGGAGAATGCATACTGTGCAGTTTGAGGTTGTAACTGGGAAAATTCAGAGGAGCCCAGGCTGTGTACAGTGTGGTGTTGGGTGGAGGAGCTGGGTACAGCATCCATAGCAAACTGGGGGGTGCAACTAAAATCTTAGGAAGGCACAGCCCACCCAAGCACCCCCCCCCCCCCAGATCTGGTCCCTTTTAATATGAAAATCATGATAATTTGTGAATTTAGTGCAGCAATAGATAATTGAGAATAATAAAAAACTGGTAATGACAGCATCCAGCATCATAGTAGAATTTAACATGAAGTCATCCTTTGAACTGTGTATCTACATATATATTTCTGCCGGGTAACAAGTAAAATTGAGTTAACCAAATATAAATTATGCCATGTAATAATCTGATCATACTATGCATTATAATTTTTATATCAAGTAGTATTTTGCATAATATGCTTTGGAAAAGTAAAATAATTCTGTAGTGTTTAGTGAAATAACAGATTTACTTTGAAAGTCAAATGCTTCCTAATTGCACAGTAATTGTAATTGCATAGTACCAAGCATTTGTTCAAAGCTAAAAATATCACATTTGTAAAATTTCTGCTGTGAGTTTTATCACAAGCTTTCAAACTGGTATATAAATAGTAACTGCATCACAATAACAGTATCTTTCCATGGCCTTTCTCTGACTGCTCAGTCACAGACAATTATTGATGATGTAAAAAAGACTTCTGCAGCATAGAAACAAGATGTTTTCTTCTTGTTGTTATTTTCATTAAAAGCCATAACACAGAGAGTGACAATTTTGCAGGTTTCTTGGAAAATAAGATATCAGATAATGTTTTCGTGATGAATCTTCCTATTCTACCTATGCAAATAGGAAAATACTTTAAAAAATGAAACTACATTATGCTCTAAGGCATTTATTTTGCTTTGTATGGGAAAAGTGTAGCGGACATAAATAAGCTGTATAACAATGGTACATAATGTAGTACTGAGGTCACAGAAATGTATTGCCATTGTTTATGTCTCAAAGGTTTAACTATGGATTATCAGACAACTCTTAACATGCACAATACCCGATTGTGTTTCCAATTTCACTTTTCAATATTCGGCATTCTTAAAAAGTATAACATGCACACAGCAGTATGTATTTTGATATCATTATTTTTAAACTGTCATGAAATCATAGAAGCATAAGATTAGTAGACATTTGCAAGTAACATATGGCAAGTAACATATGCTAACATCTGATGGATTACTCAACTATTGCTATATATATATATATATATATATATATATATATATATTATACAAATCCCTAATGAGACCTCCATCTTCCTGAACACAGTGTAGGATTAGCCATGCTTGTTGCAGCTGTTGGGTTGACTTTGTTTAGTTAATTGTCATAGCATTGCTGATGGTCTAAAGCCCCATAAACTCAATGCAAATTTTGGATGGGAATTTTCGTTCGACAGATGATCGTCCGAAATTCTTACCGTTAGTATGCTGCTTTCGACAGCCAATTTGGATTTTTCATAAGACAAAAGCTGGTTGTGCAGACTAGAATTTTTTTTTCCGTACAGCAACTCAACGTACGATTTTCGGATCATTAGTACGGTTTTATACGAAAAAGATTGTGCGATCATGACTACGCATGCTCCGATTAAGACAATAGTTCAAATTCTAACTTACAAATACAGTTCACTATTCAGATTTTGGGTTTCTGGAGAACAACCCGTATATAGCTTTACAAATTCAGCTTGTGTGCTCTCATTGCAGGCACAAAAGGAAACATTTTTTACAATTGCCCAAATTATGATAATTGTAGAGCAGGGCACCTAAGAATTTGACCACTGTTTAGGTGTTGACCTTTAAAAATCTTCTCTAACTCACTCTCCTTTTATTTTTGCATGCAATCCATGCTCCAGTGTCTCTAAGGATCACCATACACTGTTCAATCTTTTGACAATCAGTTTTTGTTTTACTAAAACTATGTACTAAGGGAACAATCAATTTTTATCCAAGCAGACAGGCTCTCGTACTACTTAGTTGCTGCTAGATCTAAAAGATATGTACAATCAGATTGTAACTTGTGTGCTGGGCCCCATGTATGTGTATTTGTCTTTGTACTGGGGCATGACGCAATCAGATTGTAACTTGTGTGGTGAGCTTAACCCCTTTCCGCCAACAGTATGCATATATGCAATTTCAGTGGACTAGGCTTTTTTCCGTAGGGATGCATATCTGTGTATCTGTCCTTGTACTGGGAGCAGGACTCCCAGCACAAAGACTAGGTTCCCACCAGGAGCCCCGGGTCCCAAGCTAATAATTGAGATCTGGAACTCCCGCTTCTGGGTCACCTGTTTGCTGTGATAGCCTCTGATTGACTATCACAGTGGTCAGCCACTGTGAAGCCCGCCCCCGTGTTTTATTGCTCTCTGAATGGAGGGGAGAGATACATTGTATCCCCCTCTCCTTGCAGGGAGAAATAAATAAACAAAACTTTGTGTAAAAAAATTATGATAATCAAAATAACATGTAAAATAAAGAAAAATTACCTAGATCAAGGTTTAATCTAGGTCAGTGCCAGGGTTAGTGTTTGGGTCAAGGTCAGGGTCAAAGGTCAGGGTCAGTATATTTTGGGAAGGATTGGGGATTTGGGGAGTATTTAAATTAGTATCACTGTCAGTTAGTGTTAGTGTCAGTGTGTTTTAGGTATAGTAAAAAAAAGAAAAATGCGCACAACAGGAGCAGGAGAATTTATTTTTGGTTGTTCTTTGGTGGCAGGTTATGGTAGTAGCAATAAATATAAAGCTACATTTTAAAAAAGATTTTTTTTATTATTTTGAGCCAGTTTTCCATTGATAATGAAAAAAATCAGGATATAAATTAACATTTACTACAAAACGCCCGATTTGTCCTGAAAAAAGCAAGGTATAATCCACCTGGATGCACAGAGTAGTTGTGATGATATGTATGGTTTATACTCACACATGGCAATGTTTCAAAATTGTGCTTTTTGCATTAACATTTTGGTGCAAAGGGGTATGCATGTGCACTGTCCTCATGAGATGAAAGGGAGTTATTGGATCGAATGCATACTTTTCCTAACATAAGTCATTGATATATATACAGTATCTCACAAAAGTGAGTACACCCCTCATATTTTGGTAAATATTTTATTATATCTTTTCATATGACAACATTGACTGCTTCAGTACATGTTGGCATTCATGGTTCCCTCAATGACCTGTAGCTCCCGAGTGCTCGCAGCACTCATGCAGCCCCAGACCATGACACTTCCACTACCATGCTTGACTGTAGGCAAGACAAACGTGTCTTTGTATTCCTTATCTGGTTGCCGCCACACACGCTGGACACCATCTGAACCAAATAAGTTTATCTTTGTATCATCAGACCACAGGACATGGTTTCAGTAATCCATGCCCTTAGTCTGCTTGTCTTCAGCAAACTGTTTGTTTGGCTTTCTTGTGCATCATCTTTAGAAGAGGCTTCCTTCTCGGATGACACCCATGCAGACCAATTTGAAGCAGTGTGCGGCGTATGATCTGTGCACTGGCAGGCTGACCCCCCACCCCTTCAACCTCTGCAGCAATGCTGGCAGCACTCATGTGTCTATTACCCAAAGACAACCTCTGGATATGGCGCTGAGCACATGCACTCAACTTCTTTGGTTGACCATGGCAAGGCCTGTTCTGAGTGTAACCTATCCTGTTAAACCGCTGTATGGTCTTGGCCATCGTGATGTAGCTCAGTTTCAGGGTCTTGGCAATCTTCTTATAGTCTAGGCCATCTTTATGTAGAGCAACAATTCTTTTTTTCAGATCCTCAGAGAGTTCTTTGCCATGAGGTGCCATGTTGAACCTCCAGTGAAAAGTATGAGAGACTGAGAGCGATAACACCAAATTTAACACACCTGCTCCCGATTCACACCTGAGACCTTGTAACACTGAGTCACATGACACCGGGGAGGGAAAATGGCTAATTAGACCCAATTTGGACATTTTCACTTAGGGGTGTACTCACTTTTGTTGCCGGTGGTTTAAACATTAACGGCTGTGTGTTGAGTTATTTTGAGGGGACTGCAAAAGTACACTGTTATACAAGATGTACACTCACTACTTTACATTGTAGCAAAGTATAATTTCTTCAGTGTTGTCACATAAAAAGATACAATAAAATATTTACCAAAATATGAGGGGTGTACTCACTTTTGTGAGAGAATGTATAATATGAGGTCAAACCTAAACACTTTCCATTTGTATGCAATCAGGCAGGCCCTTGCGCTACATAGTTGAAGGTAAATCTCAAGGAATTAAAATAACAAAAGTTGTATAGTGTATATCCAGCTTTAGTGTTTTCTTGGTTATTTTCAAAAATATTTTAATTCTGCCTAAAATAATAGTATTTACTTTTACCAGTCCTATTATTATAATGTATAGGCCTCAACTAAATAATTTAGATTTTTTGATAAATCTGACTTGACATACAGTAAGATCTAATTAATAATAATTAAAATGAGCCTTTTTTTATTTTGGAATTTACTGTTTTCCTATATTTTGTAGGATCACCAGATAATATTGAAAGCAGCAGATTTAAAAAGATTAAAACAACTTTTTAAAATATGTTACTATAATAAAATTCAATAAATTTTAGTGATTGAGAGTACATAAACTTAATATTGTATAGAAGTTTTTTATGGTCAACTCTTAAGTATCACATGAAGAACTACTTGGGAAGTGTACATTTTTGAATTATTTAGACATATTGATCATTGTTTACATGGAATCTATAACATTTTGGAAGCAATACCATTGTATTTATGAAATTAGGGGTCTCATTGAATTTTAATTGTAATAATGACAAAAATGGGCAACCTTCATGGAAGTTTCTTATCTTCTATTGCAGAATTTGCCTTGTGCTTCTTTGTTCAGACTCTTACATGTTGTGGAAACTGTTAAATATGAAGCATTATACTGGGCATGATTTTTTGCCCTTGACATTGCATTGTTTATGTGATCAACAATGTTATATGGTGGAAGTGACATCTTTATCAGTTTGCAAATTAAGACAATTGAGCTAAAATGTTTGGCGACGGCACAATTTTTTTTTGCACCTCTGTGTTATGAAATGTAAAATAAACATTAAATATGCTCCTTTGCATTCCCTTGTCATTCTTGGTGTATTCTCAGAAAGACACAGGCAAGAGCTACTGCTGTTCTATTGCTTTGTTGATGCTTCTTCCCAGGGACATTTTTACTTCTATCTGAAGATTTAGATAACTTAAAGTACTAATAAACACTCATAAAATCCATAACACTCAGCTAAAAGTGTTTAAAAACCATTGCATTATTTGTAGATCCCCCAAGGTGCTTTCTTACATTTTTCTTATCTTTGTAAATATAATTTGAGAAAATTCTAGCTAATTTATGCCTTTATGTGATTTCTAAAAGCCTTACACAGAATCCATTTATTTATATATTGATTCAAAACAGTAAGCCACGAACATGCCTGTGGCTACATTACTCTGCACTAGGACACCACCCTGACACTTAGTGATCCTATGCATGATTATTTACAAGTGTAAGAACATAAGCCTTCCAGCTTATTTGCAAATAGAGCAAAAGCACATCCTAGGAGGTTTGGTTGTGCTTTTTTCTAAAACAGAGTGGGTTATAGTGTATATGTACATGAAGCTAAATTAAACATTGAAGCAGTGATTAAGTCATATCATTTTGTATGTTTACCACTAATAAGACAAAGATGATGATAACTAATAGCGATGAGTAAACATTGCAAAGTTTGTTGTTCACCAAATGAATGTAAAAAAATGCAAACCCTGAATATAGCACTTGAATCCAGGTGAGGGCCTCCCTCGCCTGTGTGCTTTAGTAGTTCCTCCTCAGCCGGTCTCCACTCCAGGCCTTAATTGGGAACAGAATATAACCCTGGCAGTGCAAACCTGCATGGCTGATCAACATTTGTCTGTGTTGAATTTGTGTGTGGTTTTTGCTATCTTTTGCTTTGAGTCTCAGTGTACCGATCTTTGGCTTGTTTGACTATCCCTTTCTGCCTGATACCCCAATCTTTGGCGAAATCTGTTTATCCCTATCTGCCTGATACCCCGATCTTCAGCTTGTTTTCTGTTCTCCTGCCTGCTTGTGGCCCTGACCCTTTTGCTATTACCTCTGACTATTCTTGCAGTTCCTGCTCTTCTGCTTCCTCTCTTCCACCTGTAGCCAGCCGAACGTTAGCTAGGGGACCCCAGGGGCCGCAACCTAGATCCAGTTGCAGCTAAATACATCCTCACCACCAGAGGCTCTGGTGAACACCCACTGGCTCTTAGATTCCGCACCCTGGGGTAACTGATGCACTAGCTCCCTGTGTTTCAGTGTCCGTGCTTCAGGGCCCCTCTTCCTGTATCAGTCGGAACTCATTAGCAGCAGTCAGCTATAGGTTCACAACTTTAGTGGTGTGCTCTGCAACCCTCGTTGCAATTCGCACTCCAGTGGTGCGCACCTGTCATGATCCTGATGGTGAAGTCTAACTTATGCAGGGAGCAACCTCTGTTATGACCCTGATTCTGGAACCCCTGGTAGTGCAGACAGGGAGTTCCAGAGTGCAGGGAGGCATGAGGGCTTGGTTGGGTCACTGGTTCCTCCGGGCTTGTGTGTGGATGGTAGCATAGTGGTTCAGTCCGGGTTGGCAACAGGCGGGCAGCGGGGAACAGATGGAGCAGGCAAAAGAGTAGTCGGGTACAAGCAGGGTCATCAACTGTCTGGCAGCATGGTACACAGGATGAGACAGAAGAGTGGTCGTAGGCAAGCTGGGGTAGGTGCAGGTGGAAGACAAGCAGAAACGGGAAACAGGCTGGGGTCACAGGAACAGGAAGCTCAGGTAAACTCAAGGCTGGGGACACAGGTAACGCTGTAGAATGGACAGCACTTGCTTCCTGGTGCTGTCCACTTAAATGGCCGCTATTGGCGCCATTGCCGGTGCACACGCACGCACACACGCTTAGAAGTGCGCAAACATGCACGGGTGCTCGCACATGCTACATGCACCCGTAAAATAGGTATTCTAGAGGCAGCATATGTTTCCTGACATTGCCCCCCCAAAGGGCAGTCTCCGGATGCCCAGATGGGCCATCTTCTCTGGGTGGTTCCTCTTGAAGGTCCTGATCAGTTCTTCTACATGAATGTCACTGTCTGGTTCCCATGAACTCTCCTCAGGGCCATAACCATTCCACTTGATCAGGTATTGGATGTGGTTACCCCTCTTCCTACAGTCCAAGATAGATTCCACCTCATATTCCTCTTCTCCATTAACTAGGATTGGCTCTGGTGGATTGGTCTTTCTACCTGGAAAGGGATCCACGGTTGCAGGTTTCAGCAGAGTCACATGGAATACAGGGTGGATTCGTAATGACTGAGGTAGCTCTAGTTCGTAGGCCACCCTGTTAATTTTCCTTTTAAAAAGGACCAATAAATCTGGGGCCCAGTTTCTTGGACGGGCAAGCTATTTTCAAGTTTGCTGTTGCCAGCCAGACCCATTCACCGTGTTACAAGTTTAGTTCACCACGCCTCCTCTTGTCGTAAACCTCTTTGTTGTATTCCTGTGTTCTTAACATGGTTTCCTGTAGCAGTTAGTCTGCGGGTGATAGGCCGTAGAGAGGGATAATTCAATGTCCAGAGCTGGACTCCACGGTCAGATATGATATTTGTTGGTAGTCCATCGAGTCTGACAATTTCTTTAATGAACACTTTTACCGTTTCAGCAGCAGTAGGTATGCCTCTTAAAGGGAGAAAGTGGGCCATTTTGGTGAGCCAGTCAACCACTACAAAAATAGCTGAGTAGCCTTCAGATGGGGGTAATTCCACGATAAAGTCCATGGAAATCATGGCCCATGGTTTTTCTGGTACTGGGAGTGGGTTGAGCAGGCCTCATGCCTTGGCCTTATTACCCTTGTTTCGGGCACAGGTGAGGCAAGCCCCTATGTACCTCTTACAATCTGTATCCACTTGTGGCCACCAGAAGGTGCATTGAAGCAGTTCTGATGTCTTGCGGGCACCGAAGTGACCTGCCAGTTTGTGATCATGACAGAGTTCAAGAACTGATAGTCGTAACTCCTCGGGTATAAAGATTTTGTTGCTGTACCACAATAAGCCCCCTTTTTTCTGTAGTTTAGGATCTGGCATGCTGGTAATCTGAGCTACTGCCTGTCGGATTCGGGAAAGCAGGTCTTCTTGGGTTAGCAGGAAATTTCCAGGTGAAAGGATAGTGTCCGGACATGTGGGGGTCTCTATATCACCAAACATACGGGACAGCATGTCGGGTTTGGTGTTCTTGGATCCGGGCCTATACGTGATATGAAACACGAACCTAGAAAAGAAGAGCGGCCATCGGGCCTGATGGGGTTTCAATCTCTTCGCTGTCCTTTTTTTTTGTGATCCATGTAAATTAGGATGGGGTGTGCCGCCCCTCAAGCAGGTAGCGCCACTTCTCCAGAGTGGCCTTGATAGCCAATAGCTCTCTATCTCCGACATCATAATTCCTCTCTGGATCCGTTCGTTTTTGTGAGAAGAAAGCCACTGGGTGGAGGAAAGCCTTGGCACCCTGCCTTTGCAAAAGCACTGCTCCTACGGCAGTTTTGGAGGCGTCTACTTCCAGGACATAGAGTAGCACTGGGTCAGGATGCCTCAGCACCGGGGCAGAGGTAAAGAGTCCTTTCAAGGTCTCGAAGGCTGTCTGTGCTTGGGTGGTCCAATGGAATCTGGTGTTTGACTTTGTCAGCTGGGTGATTGGGGTGATCATAGCTGAAAACACCATAATGAATTACGATAGAAGTTTGGGAAATCGACAAATCGCTGGATACCCTTCTTGTTGGTCGGTACTGGCCAGTCCACAATGACAGAGACCTTTTGTGGGTCCATCATGATTCCGGTGGTAGAGATAACTAGACCCAGGAATGGCATACTTTGGCATTCAAAGAGGCATTTCTCAGCCTTGGCATAGAGCCCATGTTGCCGAAGAGGCCTAGCACTTTTACAACCTGTTGGTCGTGGACATTAATGGAGGGGAGAAGATAAGAATGTCATCCAGATATACAATGACAAATTGATCCAGATAGTCACTGAAAATGTCATTCATAAAGTGCTGGAATGTGGCTGGGGTGTTGCAGAGTCCGAAGGGCATGACCAAGTATTCAAAATGCCCGAAACGGGTACGGAAGGCAGTCTCCCACTCATTGCCTTCCCTTATACGGATGAGGTTGTATGCCCCACGCAGATCCAGTTTTGTGAAAACAGTGGCCGCCCCAAGTCATTAAAAGGGTTCAGGTACAAGTGGTAGCGGGTACCGATTCTTTACGGTAATTTTATTCAGCTCCCTATAATCAATGCAAGGCCGCAGGGTGTGGTCTTTCTTTTCCACAAAAAAGATTCCGGCTCCCGCTGGGGATGTGGATGAATGGATAAAGCCCTTCTTAAGATTATCATCCAAGTAAGTTTTATGGGCCGTGAGTTCCAGCTCGGGTCAGAGGAAATATCCGTTCAAAGGGCACTTCTGCTTCGGGAAAGAGCTTGGTGGAACAGTCTTAGGGTCTATGGGGCGGAAGAACCTCAGCCCCTTTTTTGCTGAAGACATCAAGGAAAGCATGATAAGCAGGTGGAATGGTTTTGCTGGTTTCAAGGTCCAGGTCGGGGTCAAGGCAGAGTAGAGCTGTAGGGGTTTCTGGGACCCTGGGCTGACAGTGTTGATGGCAGTAAGTGGATTGAAATCTGATTTCACCAGTGACCCAATTAATGGAAGGATTGTGTGCCTGTAGCCAAGGTAATCCAAGGATAATGGGGAATAGTGGTGACGCAATGGCGTCAAGATGCAGAAGTTCCTGATGTCCACCGGCCGTAATGGTAGACAGAGGAATGGTTTCATGGGTGACCACACCTGACTTGATGGTGGTCCCATCTGCCAGATTCACCACCATTCCCTGGGACTTGGGTTGCAGAGGGATCAGGTGTTGAGCAGCAAATGCCTGGTCAATGAAGCAACTACAGGCACCAGAGTCATTAGTTGCAGTGACTTGGATACTCCTTCCTGGTAGTTGCAGCGAAATGGGGAGCTAGGTGGGAAGAGTTCTTAGGTAACCCGGAAAGAGTAGCAGACTTAACCGTAGAGCTCCTACGGGACTTGGCTGGACAGGTTCTCACATAGTGCCTGGATTCCCCACAGTAAAGGCAGAGGTCATGACTCCGTCAGTGCTGTTTTTCTTCAGGGGTAAGTGAGGGACGAAGAAGCCCGAACTTCAGGGGCTCAGACAGATCCGGAGGAGAAGGAGGGTGAATAGCGACTGGCGACGCTGAACGGTGGAAGCAGGGTAACATTCCGGTTGGTCTTGGGGACCCGGCTGATCTTAACGCCCTGCACTCTCTAAGGCATCGATCGATCTGGATAGCAAGGTTTATAAGGGTGTCCAGAGGCCGGGGGACCCCTACTCGAGCCAGCTCCTCTTTCAGGGGCTCCCATAACCCCAGGCGGTACTGATGACACAGGGCTGCGTCGTTCCAGTCTGTATCCGCGCTCCAGCGCCTAAACTCCGATACATAGTCCTCTGCAGAACGATGACCCTGCTGGAGTGCGTGAAGGGCAGCTTCTGCCGTGGCAGCCTGGTGGGGGTCCTCATACAGCTGGGCAATGGCTTGAAGGAACTGGGCCAGACTGGACAAGGTGGGTGCCTTTTGTTCCAGTAGGCGATGTGCCCATGCTTGTGGTTCTCCTTGCAGGAGGGAGATTATGAAGCCCACACTTGTAGTTTCTAAGGAAAAGGTACGTGGCTGGAGAGAGAAGTATAACTCGCAAGCATTCTTGAATGCGCAAAATTTGCTGCAGTCTCCAGAGAACCATTCTGGCATGGGTACCTCAGGCTCGGAGGGCAGCGCCACTATGGTGCGGCCTACTCCTGCACTGTGTGCAGATGCTGCGGGTGAGGGGAGGTCCTAAACACGCTCCTCAAGCTTCTGGTAGCCTGCCTGTAGCCTCTTATAGGCCTGTGTGAGGCCAGCCCAATGCCGGCAAAGTTCATCTGTCCGAGAGGGCCCCTGCGCAGACTAGGACATGGCTGTCCGTTACTGTCACGATCCTGGTGGTGGAGTCTGACTTATGCAGGGAGCAACCTCTCTTACGTCCCTGATTCCAGGACCCTTGGTAGTACAGACAGGGAGTTCCTGAGTGCAGGGAAGCAGGTGGGCTTGGTTGGGTCACTGGTGCAAGCGCGGAGGGTTCCTTCGGGCTCGTGCGTGGATGGTAACGTAGTGGTTCAGTCCGGGTTGGCAACAGGCGGGCAGCGTGGTACAGATGGAGTAGGCAAGAGAGTAGTTGGGTACAAGCAGGGTCATCAACTGGCTAGCAGCGTGGTACACAGGGATGAGACAGAAGAGTGATCATAGGCAAGCCGGGGTCGGTGCAGGCGGAAGACAAGAAGAAACGGGAAACAGGCTGGGGTCACAGGAAGCTCAGGTAAATTCAAGGATGGGGACACAGGTAACGCTGTAGAACAGACAGCACTCACTACGTGCACCCACGCATAGGCATTTTAGAGTTGGCAGATGTTTCCTGACAGCACCTTTAACCTGAACCCAGGTGTGGTGACAGTTTGATCAGCCATGGACCCGGCTGATGTGTCGCTACCCACAGATAATCTGCTGCAGGGCATACTCTGCAGACTCGAGACCCAGGAATCTAATCAGACCCAGGTGATGCGATTCCTCCAGGATTTGGCCTCCCGCTTTGAACAACTTCAGGCCTCCTTAGGACTTCCGGCGCAACAACCTCAACTGCCATCGGCAGCCGCACCTATTCCGGTCACAGTCGCAGCCACAAACTCCTTGCATTTACCAGCTCCGTCCCATTACTCTGGGGACTCCAAGGCCTGCAAGAGGTTCCTTAGCCAGTGCACCATTCATTTTGAACTCCAGCCCCAAAGCTTCCTGTCCGATCAGGCAAAGGTAGCCTATATTCTATATCTCCTGTCTGGCGAGGCGTTAGCCTGGGCCGCGCCCTTCTGGGAGAGTAATGATCCAGTGTTTTCTAACATGTCTAGCTTCTTGAAAGTCTTTCAGAATATATTTAAGGAACCAGGTTGTGTCAACTCAGCGGCCAGCGCCCTTTTACGTCGATGTCAAGAGTCCGCTTCTGTAGGACAATATACGCTTCATTTTCATACACTGTCTGCTGAGCTGAGCTGGAATAATGAGGCCTTAGTTGCAACCTTTTTACATGGCCTCTCTGACAGAGTAAAGGATGAATTAGCAGGTAGAACCATCCCTGCTGATCTGGACGGGGTCATTTCCTTGTGTAACCAGATCGACGTCCGTTTTCAGGAGAGGTCCCTAAAAAAAAGACGCCAGCACTTTCGGCCCTTAGGCAGTCTGAGCTCCCCTCTCTTCATATCGAGGACCATCCCCTGCCAGCTGAGGAGCCCATGCAGCTGGGCCAGACCAGGCTATCTTCCGAGGAACATGCTAGGCACAGAACTCTGGGCCTGTGCCTCTATTGTGGGGGCAAAGATCACTTTCATGACACTTGTTCACTTTGCCCGGGAAAACGCTCAGGTCCAATACATCTGGAAGGTGGAGTATTGGACCAAGAAGTATCACCTTCACATCCTCGTCTTCTTGGTTCTGTGTTCCTCCATGTTGGTGCTTCCTCTCATGGCATATCTGGAGGCCTCATAAGAGGAGGGGGGTGCTGTCATGAAGCCACAGTAAATATTCTGTCATGAAACCACAGCAAACATTCATGTCTTATCTGTTGCCTACCTTTGCTGCATGTGTCCAGTTAAAGGCCATACCTCCCTCACTTGTGTGCTTTAGTAGGGCCTCCTCAGCTGGCCTCCACCCCAGGCCTTAATTGGGAACAGGACACTGGCAGTGCAAGCCTGCATTGCTGATCAATGTTTATCTGTGTTGGCTTTGTGTGTGGTTGTTCCTATCTTTTGCTCTGAGTCTCCGTGTACCGAGCTTTGGCTTGTCTGACTATCCCTGTCTGCCTGATACCCTGATCTTCAGCTTGTTCTCTGTTCTCCTGTCTGCTTGTGGCCCTGACCCGTTTGCTAATACCTCTGACTATTCTTCTATTCTTGCAGTTCCTTCACTGCTGCTTCCTCTCTCCCGCCTGTCGGACCCCGGGGGCTATGACCTGGATCCGGTTGCAGCCAAATCCATCCTCACCACCAGAGGCTATGGTGAACACCCACTGGCTCTTAGATTCCGCAAGCTGGGGAAACCGATGCACTAGCTCGGAGCTCCCTGTTTTTCAGCCTGAACTCATTAGCAGCAGTCAGCCAGCCATAGGTCCTCAACCTTAGTGGTGTGCTCTGCAACCCTTGGTACGATTCGCACTCCAGAGGTGCGCACCTGTCACCTGACCCCAGGTGTCGTGACACTGGGCCATAGCCAAATGATGGCTACATTGTGGTTTGTTAATTCTGGGAGGGCGTACGATGACGTCCTCCCAGAATCGCGCACCCGGGAATATCCATGACTGTCAGGTCCAGAGGACCTAGTGAATCATGGATTATAGTAAATGGCTGCTGGCTAATGACATGTTCGCTCCATGAAATGATGGAGCGGTCCAATGTAAACAAGCTGGCACATGTCCGGCTTATCTCTCCCCTCTCCGTACCGATTGGTACAGTGCGAGAGATTGGATGAAGCAGCGATGTGGGCTGAATGTGTAGTAGAAGTGTGCAGTGCTGCTTTGTGCCAGTCTGCAGTCATCCCTCCATCCATGCTCAGCAATCCTTACTGCAATCAATACTCCAATCAATACTCAGCCATCCATACTGCAATCAATACTCCAATCAATACTCAGCCATCCATGCTCAGCCATCCATACTCTGATCAATACTCAGCCATCCCCATCCATGCTCAGCCATCCCCATCCATGCTCCGCCATCCCAATCCATGCTCCACCATTCCCATCCATGCTCAGCCACCCCATCCATGCTCAGCTATCCATACTTAACCATCCCATCCATGCTCAGCCATCCCCATCCATACTCAGCCATCCCATCCATGCTCAGCCATCACCATCCATGGCTCATTTTTTGGGCATTTCCAATGTCCTGGTGCTCCAGGACCTTCAAAAGTGCAAGTGGTAGTCAAGAAATTAAATGTGCATTTTATGTCCCTAGAACACCTGATGGTGGTCCCTGCATGTTGGGCCTCTGTATGTGGCCAGGCTGTGTAAAAGTCTCACACATGGGGTATCACCATACTCAGGAGGAGGAGTAGAATATATTTTGGGGGTGTAATTTGTGGTATGCATATGCTGCACGTGAGAAATAACCTGTTAATATGACAATTTTGTAAAAAAAAAAGAAAAGAAATAAAAAAAATCTTCATTTTGCAAAGAATTGTGGGAAAAAATAACGTCAAAAAATCCCCATGCCTCTTACTAAATACCTTGGAATGTCTACTTTTTCCAAAAATAGGTAATTTGGGCAGTATTTGTACTGTCCTGGCTTGTTAGTGTCTCAAGAAATTAGATAGGCCGTCAGTACATCAGGTGTGATCGATTTTCTATGATTGGCACCGTAGCTTGTAGACTCTATAACCTTCACACAAACCAAATAATATACACTAATTTGGGTTATTTTACCAAAGATATGTAGCAGTATAAATTTTGGCCAAAATTTATGAAGAAAAATTACTAATTTGCAAAATTTTATAACAGAAACAAAGAAAAATGCATTTTTTTTACAACATTTTCAGTCTTTTTTCATTTATAGAGCACAAAATAAAAAATCCAGTGATGATTAAATACCCTCAAAAGAAATCTGTATTTGTGTGAAAAAGGGCAAAAAATTCATTTGAGTACAGTGTAGCATGACCGCGCAAGCTGAAAATTGGTCTGGTTATTAAGGGGGTTTAAGTGCCCAGTGGTCAAGTGGTTAAACACTATCTGATTCCTTTATTAAACTTTATATTTTTTACACTATCAGTTGGGACTGCAGATGATACAGAAGTGTAAAATTAGCCAGAAGCACAGCAGTAGGGCATTTTAATGAGGTAGAATTTACTGAAATGTATTAGAGACACGTGGGTGTGCTCATAAAAAGTATAGTATGTAGTAAAGCATAGTAATTTGCCCAGTGAACGTGCAGGTATGTTCATTCTGTGTGAATGGAGAAAAAAAATTCTTATGATACTTGGATATCATAATTAGAGTTGAGCGAACCCGGACTGTAAAGTTCGGGTCCGTACCGAACTTTGGGGTGTCCGGGACCCGGACCCGAACCCGGACTTTTCAAAAAAAGTCTGGGTTCGGGACACGAAGACCGATTAAAATGTGAAGACATAGTAGACGTCAGGGTTGACTATCACATTTTTTATATTTCA
>BLSH010447254.1:257059-286253 GCA_018402905.1 Glandirana rugosa | reverse complement strand
CTCCCGGGTACTCCCGGCTTATTTATACTTTTTTGACACAGTTTGAAGATGATTTTAGAACAGTTCTATGGCCTCTAATGTTAATTAATACTTTTCAGACCCATTTTGAAGATGATTTCCATTTTTGCATTTTTTATGTTTTTATTTTTTTAAAAATATTTAAAGTTATTTCCCTGTCCCCATTTCTTTGTAGGTCACTTGTCCCACCCTTACCCACATTTCCTTCCTTTTGCAGACCTCTAGGACCTTCCAGGACTATTTTACAGCACTTTTTGTACCTAAAAGTCCGGGTCTCCATTGATTTCAATGGGGTTCGGGGTCCGGGACAAAGTTCGGGTTCTGTCCGGACCCGAACCCGGACTTTGACCCGAAGTTCGGCCGAACCAGCAGAACCCGGACTTCTAGAAGTTCGCTCAACTCTACCCGGCACAAGGATGCTCAGGTGTTGCATGCATCCCCATGCTGGCAGTCCCATAGTTGTCAATTGGGATCCAATGGCTGCACAAACACAACCACTGCTCCCACAGTGACATCTGTGTGGGTGACACAAAAGGCCATTTTTTTAAAGTAAGCCTTGCAGCAAAAAAAAATGCTGTGGGTGGTACAGCATGCCAACAGTTACTGTTGACCTCAAAGCATAAAACAAAAAAAGCTCCAATAATAAGGTAAAAGACAGAAACAAGGTTGATGATTGCCCAAAGGGCTAGCAAACAGAATTAAAATGCAGGTACCAAACTGACCCTAATCTTTTCCTATGAAGTTTGATCACTTTTCCTATCCTTTACCTGCAAATAGCTTTCAATACATTAAAGTATAACTAAAGGCAAAACTTTTTTTTTGTTTTGGACAGAGTGGAGAGGGAATAAAGCCACTGTCAGTTTTTTATTGTTGTCTGTGTCCCTGTTAAGGAGATTCACCCCCTCTATTTGTCCTGTTTATCATTATTATTGAAAGTGAAAGTAAAAAGAAAACCCCAATTTCTGGGTTGTCCCCAGAAAAGTAATAGATGGGAAATCTTCCAATGGGGACACCAATTCTGGTGAGCTGGGAGTCCCCAAAAAATAATTTTAATTTGCAGAGATATCCTTTCACTTCCTGTCAGGCTATGGGACAGGAAGTGAAGGGAAACCTCTGCAATGAGAAAGAGATGGCGAAAAAAATCTGACAGGGTTAATAACCCTCTTACTCTATCCAAAACGGAAAAAAATGTTTTGCCCATAGTTCTACTTTAACATTTTGGCTGCTCCCTCGCCCATTTTATAGTCAGTCAACAACGTTCAAAACGTCCTTTTAGTCTGATATTTACAATGACAAAATTCTGCATTTTTTTGCTCGGTCTGTGAACTATAAATGCATTGAGTTTGCCTCAGACTGTGCAATATTTGTCCAGTGGTCTAGCCTGGCTGTGGGTTACTTCTGAGAATGTCCGAATCAGTCATGGATTCAATGTAGTGAGCAATAATGTGATTTTGACTCTGCTTGTGAACGCTGCCTGCAGCCAGGGCCTGGTTGCTGTAAAACAATACACTAAAAATATTGACACTTTGGTCCCAATTTGGACATTTTCACTTAGGGGTGTACTCACTTTTGTTGCCAGCGGTTTAGACATTAATGGCTGTGTGTTGAGTTATTTTGAGGGGACAGCAAATTTACACTGTTATACAAGCTGTACACTCACTAATTTACATTGTAGCAAAGTGTCATTTCTTCAGTGTTGTCACATGAAAAGATATAATAAAATATTTACAAAAATGTGAAGGGTGTACTCACTTTTGTGTGAAATAGTGTGTATGTGTGTGTATAAAAAAAAAAAAAATATATATATATATATATATATACATATACACAGTACTGTATATACATGCGCGCGCACACACAAACATTTTAAAATGTATTAAAACATGGATGGTGTCAGTAGGGCAGAGGAAGTGTCAGTAGGGCAATCAATGGTGTCGGTAGTTTTTTTTTTTATTATTTTACTTTTTTATTGTTATTTTTTTACCATTTTATTTTATTTTTTTACATTTTTTTTTAGGAGCCCTGTTTGGCGAAATATCAGGGGTGGAAACAGACCCCCGATGTCTCAGTTTTGAGAAAGAGAAAGGGCAACTGAGGACAGAGATGCCTAGTCCCTTTTCACTGCTGCCTCAGCTGCACTGGACAGTGAATGAATGGGAAATGCTCTGTGCTGAGCGGCTTCCTGTTCATTTAAAAACTGAAGCCTAGTAACTATGCTTTAATTATGAATGAACACAGTGAGTGATCAGTACCGATCACTTACTGTGTTCATTGAGAAAATTTAGGGGCCGGTAAATTACATATGAAGCGGACCCTTCCCTGGCTCTCCATCGTGAAACAGGAGGGGGCTGGCAGCACTGTGTGGTTGTGGGGGGCAGCAAAGAGAATGGGGTGATTAGGGCGTGCCAAGGCACACCTGGCATGCCCTTTGGGCATGTCTATGGTCACTGAGGACAACACTGTACCCAACTATCTCAGCCCAACTACTTAAAACCTAAGGAATGGGGGGGGTGAAATGCCCCCTTGAAATATGCCCTATCCCCCCTACCTCTAGCACCCCAACCTTCCTCCTCCTTGTATTCTTCCACTGTCTACTGCTGTCTCTACCTCACGGGGATGGAGGCAGTAGGCAAAGGATCCTGCTGACTCTGAAACAGCAGCAAGTCTTTACCTTCCTCCTGCTGTGGTGCCTCCAATGCCAGGAGGAACACAAGAGATATTGTATAACTAATCCATGCCTTGATTTGACTCACCATTTTTCAGGGTGAAAAAATGTTGCGCATGTCCTGAATGATGGGCCATTGATGCAGTAAAAAAACCCAAACACCCCAGAGCCTGTCCTTATACTCTTAGGAGTTTTGCTGGTGACTTGACTCATTTAGGTGCCACTCCTACTGAGCTCCGTAGTGCACAATCATGGGTTTTCTCATGTGTGTTCCCTGACAGCTTAAATTTTTACCATGGCTTATCCATGCTAAAGAGAGTTTTGGACCAGCCTTGGGTATAGCAGTGGCCTGTACCTGTTGGTCAGTGCCATCAGATGGATTAGTATATCTGCTTCCTGCAGTCCCCTGTGAGCTTCCCCTAATCCTGGACAAAATCCTCCCTCACTGCTGTTCTGCCTCTCCCTCAGAACTTTCCTCCTCTCCAGTTAGTGGCATCCATTGATGGTCTGCCACCTCATCATCCACCGCCTCCTCATCACTGGAGCCTACATTGTGGTAAGCTCCAGCTGTTGGAAAGTCACTGCCTTTTGCTGTCCCCTGCCTGATGTCCCCTTCCTCTATGGCCCTATCTTCCTATCTTTTAATAAAGAGCATCACCTAAATTTAATGGCAGTTTTAGCAATGGGGATATAAACTTGTGGTTCCTTCGTGCACACTACTTTATGACGCATGTATGCGGTGATGCGCTGCAAATGTATGCTGCATACATTGAAATAAAAAAAATCCTAGAAACAGAAAATAGAATATAAAAAATCCCTGAAACCTTAAACCCAAGCCCATATTTTAGCCTGGCAGAAAAGAAAAAAAATACATGTGAAATTATGTTTTTGGTTAGGTAAACCAAGCAAATTGTAAAAAAAAAAAAAAAAAGAAAGAAAATCAATTCAAAGCCAAATATTTGCTAGCCGAGTAAGCTGTCAGTGAGACTGTCCATGAAAATCGTTCTGTTCTTTGAAGGCTTTGTGTTTTTTCAATGTTGACATCTGATCTGCATGAAATTACCCTCTTCCTGGTGCATTGGAATGTAAAACAAATTGTGTTTGCATTAATACATGTTGTCCATGGCAATGCTTCCCATGCCTTTATTGCAGTAGTTTGCCTGCTATCCATAAAAATGGCCACCCCCCCAATAAAATTAAATTACTTTAAACAGGATTTCCTGAAATCTTGGTGAACTGAACTTGGGCATATTCTCCCATCACCAGCACTCAGCAGATACCCTTTCCAGAAGAACGGGAACTATTGTTTAGAAAAAAAATGTGGTCAGCTATGAGGTGTCTACTGTAATCAGAGTTAAAATCTTCTGATTTATACGTACAGTAATGCCTGGTGCACACTAGCATTTTTTTTGTTCAACCCAGCGTGCAGAATGAAAAAATACTGACAAGCTCATGAGGAGCTGCTGTACTAGCAGTCTGATGTTAATCCAGTGATCTCCCCCACTGAGCTAATTTGTTGTGACTGGGACTCCCGCCCCCCCCCCTCCACCAGAACACACCGGCCAGTGCTCTCAGCCATTGGCTGAGAGCACTGATCTGCAAACCTTTTTCACTCATGCCTCTTCAACAGAAGAAGAGCTGGCTTCTATCGGACTGGCTGCCGCACACCTGGGACCAATGTAGGCCAGTTTTTATTGAACTGGCCAATGCCGTTTGATATTCGCCCCCTGTATATGGCCCTTAAGTCTATGGTGAACCTGCATGTTACCACATTGCAGAATATTACTAACAGACCTGTTTAAAAAGGTTATTGATTCTTTAGCTGAGTACAGTCAGCTCCTTACAAAAAGTCCACTTTGCATACCTAGGGTATTTGTTGAAGAGTTTCAATATTTATTGTATGTCAACCTACATTTTTTATAAGACTCATTTGTTGCTGCTGTTGAAACTATAGTACATTTCTGTTTTTGGAAACTATTTTACTGTCTATTTTAGAGGCAAATAATTACTTAATAGTGTATGTCTAGAGAAATGTTCAGGAGGGCATTACTGGTACTCTGCTCAACACTGCTCTACTGTTATTAGAAATGTCTCAGTTCAATGATTCTGTTGGCTATCATTGAGTTGCTTTGCTCAATCACTCTGCAATGTCTCCCATTGCTCATCATTACATATGTTCTTAGTTGAATGTCTTTTCCTGCTAACATGTGAAAAGACTGTAAGGTGTGTGATCTGAAGTACAATCTCATTTTCTTTGACTAATCACACTGCCTGTCTCCTAGCAGCATTCTTATTTAAAACACAGAACATTTTGACCATTAATGTTGTTGAAAACCTAAAGAACAATTCTGACTGTTCCTATGGGGAATAAGGAGATAACTTAACCACCTCCTCACCACTGTATTGTAAAGGGAGTTGGGCTGTCTGTCTCTGGAGTACCATTTACAGTGTCATTACAGAAATAACACATAGCCAGTCATTGTGCCCATTACTGCTGTGAACTTAGCTGTCCTCAGATTACAGAGACACTGTACAGAAATGATCTAAGTGTCTATTTACTATGTGATGCCAAATTACAGTGGTCACAAATCTAAGAATACTAGTGTTGACATTGTAGAGTTCTCCCCTTCCACATAATAAAGTAATTGGAGGAAAGAGGAAGAAATGCATAAAATAATTAATAAATTATTAAATTATTTATTGCTAGAAGATCATGGGCAGAAGAAGACTGTAGAGGTTTTTACTATTTTGTGGGATAATTATTAACCCTTTCACCACCCTCCCCTCCTGTACATCCCAGCTCCATCCTGCCTATGCATGTGACCTATACATTAACCCTTCACCTCCTCCTCCCTCTGTATACTTTCAAATTCACTGTATCTAGGGCACATATACCAAGCTTCATGTTTGATCCACTTTAAAGCCTGCACATTTCTTCATTTTCAAAGATTGTGGGAAAAAATTAGATCACCCTAGGGTATATAGTTTCCAAAAATGTGTCATTTTGAGGTGTTTGTACTGTTCTGGAATTTAATTACAAATGTGTTTTTGTTTTTTTAACAGAAAGGGAAAAAAGCCCAATGTTTTTTAAGTGCCACCAAAAGAAATGTATAAAATGTATCTGATTTAAATTTCAGTGTTGCATGATCAAATAATTGTCAGTCAAACTAACACAGCACTAAAAACAGAAACATGACCTGGTAATGAAGGGGTGTATATAAGCTGGTACTGAAGTGGTTTAAGTGTCTGGATAACAAAAAAAACACACATTCAGTGCATACTGTATCTGAAATCATCTGAAACCCATGCACATTTCCAATGTTTTTCTTTTTAAAATTGCTATAATTTCAGAAATATAGCCATTGACTCTACAATGTACTATAAAACCAGTGAATGCCTACCTTCCTTTTAGTTTACAAATGCTACCAACCCTACAAAATGTCGTTTTTTTTTCTTTTTCCGGTAAAGATTTAAATCATAGTGATTTAAATGCCCACGCCAGGAGAATATATTAAAAAAAATATTGACTAATACTTCTTTTATTTGTTTTTTCTATACAGCATTGTATGATCTACTTTTTAATGCATATGCCGAGCTTCTTGTTTTCTATTCATTGTTAGAATTCTGTAGGCTGCCAAAGTGATTGCGAATACAGGGAGAATATATACAATGATGATATCATTCAAAATAATGAACATTCACTTAAATGTGTTTCAGCTTCAGTTGCTTTCATAATGTTTCACGTTTTGGTCCAAAAGTCTTTAACAAAGTGTGTATATTAAGTATTAAGTATTAGCCTTGTGGATTTATGAAGGTCAGGGGGATGGCATGAGATGCTCACTAATCTTCTCTGGCATACACAGTTTTTCAGTATTCAAAATGCTAGTCAGTGCTGACATTTAAAGCTGACCATTTCTAACACATGAAATGATCATCCAGCAGGATTTAAACAAATATATATTTTTTAGTATGTAGTTAGTGCAGTCAATGTCATAATTTTGTATATTTCAAAGTCATAAACAGTGAAAAAAACACTGTTGTAAGCAAATAATAATAATACAGTATGATTAACATTGACCTCCTAGTAGATATCTGCCATAGTTTAAGTAGGAAAAGTACCAGTAATGCCCTTTTTACACAGGGGGAAATGTCCACCTCTGATGTACATTAGGGAAGTTGATTTTTTAAATATTTTTCTTGTACTAGTTAAGTTTTTTTGCTGCCATGAAAAGCACAGCTAGGCATCATCCTTTCTCATATCTACTTGGCAATCCTAAAACACAAACTGATTAATTGTAGTATTAATCTAGTCCATGGATCAGACGTATACCAGGACATTGTGCTTGTGTTTTTCTGGTGCATTGGCAGCCCATTTAAAATTAATCAAATGTCTTAAAGGCTAAGTTCACCTTTTGAAAGAAAAATAATATATTCACATTTTATTCAGGTAAATAATATCAGCTTTTTTTTCCCTTCTTTTAAGGAGCCTGCAAAGCATTGCACCCACGATCAGCAGATGACAGGTGCAATGTCCCATTTGTGCAGACTCCTAGGATAGCTGTCTGCCCATACCTCTATGGGCAGACAGGTACTTGAGAGCAGGAAGATTAATGAACTGAGAAGATGCTCGTCAGCGCACTCGTAGTTCATTGAGAACTACAAGCCATCACCCACAATGGCTGAGAGTACTTGCAGTTTATTCATTCACAGGGAGCTGTGAATGAATGACGCGACCACGTGGGCAGAGTTATGTGCTGTGCTTAATTGTGACAGCAGGTGCGGGGGAAGATCCCTCACCACACCTGCTGTCACAGTGAGGGGGGTCAAGAGTTGATGCTCCATGTAATCTTGGAATGTGTTACACACACAAAAACGGTGGAACAAGAACCATTTTCCAATAGTGAAACTATTGATTAATGCAAAACCTGTAATGCAGGAAAAAATCAGCAATAATGCAATTGTATGGGAACCCAGACAACTGTCATGTGTGTTGAATATATAATCTGAGAATATTACATTTATATGTGGCACTTTACTTATAAAATGAAAGTGCTAGATTTACATTTTAAGGACATATTTATGTGACCATTTATGCAAAGAAGCTGGTTAACATATGACCTAATCCTTATTAATACCAGTCAAACCCACTTACTGTATATCACCTTCTAGACATTCAAACTCCTTTTTTAGAAGACAGTCTCATTGCTTAGCAAAAAAGAACTTGTTTGGAGGAAGATAACCCAAAGTTTCCCAGAGTCTCTTTTTTACAAACTTGGAGGAGCTGAAGGAGATAAAACCATAGTCACTAAGCCTGTAGCCTAACTGGTGCATCCTTCCTCAGCTTGCTATAAGCAGCCAGTCATATTCTCTCTTTCCAATGCCAATCCACATTATGTCCAAGAAGGGTTTGCCAAATAAAGCACATACACAAGATGATTCTCTTTACTTGAAGGCCATTTTACTTTTCTTTACATATATGTTTCCCATGGGGTTCAACTGTAGCTATTTTGGGTGCTCCACACAGGAACAAAATGTTATTGGAAGAAATAGAGATCTGTTGGACCAATGGAAACAAACATTATGAAACCATTAAATTTACTAGCCTTTGTGTTAATATAGTTTAAAAACCCATGTCCCGAGCTAAATTTGTAGTTTCTGCTACTAAAGCAAACTTTTAGTCAAACATTTTACCTCTCCATTAAGTGTTAGGATAGTAAATGCCAGCACCATGGGCAAAGGGACGCCACCCCCCCCAATCCATGCACCTGGCCCCTAATTTACATGCAGGGTACAAGGTGCATGGATTCCAATGGGGTTGTTTTTTCTTGTAAGAATCACGTGATTAGAGCCTGAGGCTCTAATTGGCTTAAAAAAGGGTAGGCTCGGGGCACAGAGCACTGTTCCTGGAGCCCACCCAGTTGTGTGGGATTAGTGAATTAATATTCGTTCATGTATTCCTGTTTCTCCTCCCAGCCAATCAGGAAGCGGTCCTGAGACTCAATTGGCCAGGAGTACTAAGACCCTGATTGCCCGCAAGTCCTAAGTCCTGATTGGCCAGGAGGAGAAGCGACCGCCGGGACTTGGGTGGAGACGCAAGGGGGAAGCCGCCTAAGCCATGACCTGGATGGGGTAAGTGCAAGGCTGGCAGAGGGCCTGACACATGAGCGATGTGGTGATCGAGACATGGGGGAGCGGTGATTGATTGATCAAGCAAGCACCGGGGGGTGGGGATGTTTGGTTGGCTCGCTGAGGGGGCCATGGGCCACCCGCTCCCCAAGAAATTTGAGCACCAGCCACCACTGGCTAGCACACAATTCAAAAGTACGACCAGTAGGATGCAGGAAGCCTATAAACCACTTGAAGACATGCATGTTAAATCTCCTTCCTGTCCAGGCCATCTTTCAGTTTTCAGCACTGTTATACTTTGCATGACACATAGAGGTTGATTTACTAAAACCAATCAGCTTCCAGTTTTTTTCTTTAGTCAAAGCTTAATTGAACAAACTGTTAGAAGCTGATTGGCTACCATGCACAGCTGCACCAGATTTTGCACTCATTCATTTTAGTAAATCAACCCCATACTCAGTCATGCAACACTGTACCCAAATGCATTTTATATAATTTTTTGAGGCAGATAGAGCTTTCTTTTGGTAGTGTTTTCATTTTTTACTATATAAAAAGACTAAACATTTTGAAAAAACATATTTTTCTTAGTTTCTGTTATAAAACTTTGCAAATAAATGCTCTTTCTTCATACATTTAGGCCAAAAAGTATTCTGCTACATTTAAGTTATAGCATCTATGAATCATGGTATACATATTGTAAAGGATTAGCTCATTAATGGGGTGTACCGGAGCCACTGGATGGGTCACAGCACAGTGAAGTAGGCACGGACAGACAGCAGGATCTTTGTGAAAGCAAAAACTGTGGTTTATTTACATGTCTGTGGTTACAAAGTGCAGGCATCAAAACAGGTAAAATAAAACAGAAAATAAACCCTTGCCACTTTGGGCATCTAACTACAAGGACACAGGAACCTGACTACTTGCTGTGCCCAGACACTTGGCGGTCACAGAAAAATAAACAGAGGCTTTTAGTCACCCAGACAATCTCACCATTCAGAGGTATTCCTGCTCCCCCAGTCTGCAATGCACAGAGATCTGGTTCCAGGGTGGAGCCTGTGTCCGGGGAGGGCCAGGGAGCGGGTGCGGCGGCTTCGATTGCCGCCGGCCACCCGCAATGCCCCCCCCCGGAGTGAAGGAACGGAGGTCCGTGTATGTAAACACGGACCTCCGTTCTGTGAAGGGGGAAGGGCTGTGATCACAGCCTTCCTGTACGTGGAGGCTGTGACCACTTCCCTTCCCCAGCTAGGGCAGTCCCCATACAGTTAGAACACGCCCAGGGAACATAGTTAACCCTTAGAGCGCCCCCTGCAGGTTAACCCCTTCACTGCCAATGGCATTTACACAGTAATCAGTGCATTTTTATAGCACTGATCGCTGTATAAATGCCAATGGTCCCAAAAAAGTGTCAAAATGTTCCGACATGTCCACTGAAATATCGCAGTACCGCTAAAAATCGCAGATCGCCCCCATTACTAGTAAAAAAATAAAATAATAAAAACCCCAAAAATGAATTCTCATCATCCGTAAACGCGGCCACTTTTGCGCAAACCAATCAATAAACGCCGATTGCAATTTTTTTTATCGCAAATATGATGAAGAATATAAATCGGCCAAAAACGGTGAAAAAAAATTTTTTTTTATATTTTTTTTTTGGATTTGTATTTTAGCAAAAAGTAACAAATTTGTTTTTTTTTTTTGCAAAATTGTCGCTCTTCTTTTGTTTATAGCGGCGATCAGAAATGACGCAGAGGTGATCAAATACCACCAAAAGAAAGCTCTGTTTGTGGGAAAAAAAGGACACAAATTTCGTTTGGGTACAACGTCGCACGACCGCGCAATTGTCAGTTAAAGCGACGCAGCGCCAAATCGCAAAAAGGGCTCCGGTCCTAAAGCTGGAAATCCTTCCGGTCCTTAAGTGGTTAAGTTGTGATTTATTTCCACAATTTTTTGGAAAATAAAAAAAGTAAATACAGTTTTGATTTTATTTTACACAGTTGTCATTTTATTTCACAAAATTGTCATTTTATAAGTTATTTCTTACACACAGCATGGGCACATTTACAATTGCACCCCAAAACACACTTTTCTACTCCTCCCCATGTGTGTGGCTTTATTACTGCTGAGGTGCATAGAGCGGCCCAAAATCTAAGCAGCACCTCTGGGCTTGAAAGGGGCATTAATAATTCATCTGATTTCCCGACTACCTATCACATTTTTTGAGGCCCTGAAGTGCCGGGACAGGAGAATCACCTACAAAAAAAACAATTTTACATTGAAGACCCTCCAGCATATTTAATTAGAGGCATGGTACGTCTTTTGAAGATCACATTTTTTGACCATCACGTTTTTTTTAAAATTAAATTGTATTTTTTTTTACACACAGTTGACAATAATAAGATCACACACAGCATAGGCATACTTAGAATTATAATATACACAGCACAAAAGTAACACCGCTCTTATCAGTGTAGCTGTTTCCAGGAGGGTAATTGGCATGCCAAACCCAGGTGCTCAGGCTCTGGATGCCGTTCTTGCATCCAACTGAACCAACAGAAGCAAATGTACCATAAAAGAGCCGGCACTTCTGGAATTAGGATCTTCTTTCTTTTAATCCAATGAGACCATGTAAAAAGACTGTAAAGGCTAACGATTTTAAGCAGGAGCCTTGTTCACAGCACAACACACAATTCAAAACTACACATATATATATACAAATGTAATTAGAAGGTACATGGTCCACTCTGATTAATTGGATGTTTTCTTGAATCTAATTGAAATGGAAGACACCGCTGCAGGTGTATTTATCCTCCTATAAGAGTGAAGCACGTTATAGAAAAATATTCAATATAGAAAAGCAGTATAAATGTATATAAATACATGCATAAAAAGGGAAAAGGCAATTGTTTCAACACTTTAGATATATTTTAGGTTAGAACCTGCTCAAAAAATATCCATACATTAATCTACTTTTAATTTATCATATCTATTATTAATTTATTATCCTAATTCAAAAATTAAACATACTTATTATTTATTTTTTATTTTTATTATTTATTTTTTATGATTTCTATTTTTATTTGAGGAAAAGATTGACATCATATCTAAAATACATGCCTAGTGGAATCCTGGTATGGAGGCTAAATATCCACCATACCTCACGTTCCAAGAGTCTATGGTGTACATCCCCTCCTCGTGGTGGGTTCTTAACCCTTTCCAATCCATAGAAGGTGAAGGATGATATGTTACTTGCATGTTTGTATTTGAAATGTTTTGATACATTAGATAAACCTTTGTCGGTGGAATATGAGGTGCCATGATAGTGCTCACTAATTCTCTTTCTAAGTGGTCCTGTAGTACAACCCACATACTGTAATTGATGACAAGTGCACTCAATGGCATATACTACATTATTTGTACCACAGTTGATATCTTAAATTCTTTATTTGTGGAATAAGACCTCACCATATTAGGTTTTATAGAGTGTTTTCTTCAAAAGCGACAGGTAACAGTGCCACAGGGATAAGAGCCAGTGGTATGTAACCAAGTGTTTCCATGTTTCACTGACTGGAAATAACTCGGAGAAAGAGTGACTCTAAGGGTACCAGCACGTCGGATAGAAAAACTGTAGCCGGACTAAATCACGGCTGTCAGATCCTTGTCAGTTGAAAGAACAGTTAAATGTATGTGTATTATATCCATAACCTGATTGTACTCATTAGAATATGTCATGGCAAATGTAATGGGATTGGTGTTTTTATCCCTATATCTCTTGACACGTGAATGTGACAGGAGATTGGATCAATCCCAATGTTTAGCTAAATTCATGGCTTTTTCAAAATCCTTTAGTTTATACTCCCATGCTTGTAACCTAGAGGAGACAATATTGCATTCTTCCAAGAAACTAGTTTCTGTGGAGCAGTTGCATTTAGCTCTAATATACTCTCCTACTGGGATAGATTGTATCGTGTATGTTGGATGGCAGCTAGTCGCTAGCAGTAATGAATTGCCGGCACACACTTTACGATATGTTAGAGTATCCATTTTCCCAGAGGATGCACATCCCTGCAGGGTAATGTTCAGGAAATCTATACTCTCATGGTTGGTATCAAAATTGAATTCAAGGTTTAGAGAGTTCTCATTCACATGGTCTATAAAGGACACAATGTCCTCATAAGTACCCTGCCATATGAGGAGCAGATCGTCGAAAAAGCGACCAAACCACTTTATATTATATTTGTAAGGGTTAGAGGATGAGAACGAAAAATTTTCTTCCCACTAACCCATGTACAGATTGTACATGGGTTGGAAAGAAAAGAGGCATGTTGAGTCTCTTGAAAATGTAATTTATTGCCACACATTTTTGGAAAATGAAGAAAGATTTTTATTTCTTTTTTTACACAAAGTTGTCAATTAAAAAGAAATTCCCAACATGCAGTATGTGCATACGTAGAATTACACTTCAAAACATATTCTGCTACTTCTTCTAAGAATGGGGATACCACTTACTGTATGTGAGAATTTTTTTGCAGTCTAGCCACATAGAGGGACCCAAATTTCAAGGAACAACTTCAGGCTGTCAAGGTCTGCAAATTATGCATCTAATTTCCTGACTACCTATCACATTTTTGGAGGCCCTGGAGCACCCGGAAAGTAAAAACACCCTCAAAATAAACACATTTTGAAACTTAAACCCTCAAAGATATTTTAAGAGACATTTTGAGTCTTTTGAAGACTTCATATTTTGCCACAGGTTTTTGGAAAATGCAGAAAGAAAAATGAAAATTATGTTTTTCCACAAAGTTGTCAGTTTAATAAGGTATGTTTCACACACAGCATAGGTATACTTAGAATGCAATGCCAAAGCACATACAGCTACTTGTTGTAAGTCATGTATTTTGTTGATTTATGTACTGGTCATTGAAACTGGTATATTAAGAAAAATAAACCAACTGTAATAAAAGTGTACTGTAATAGTCACCTCTGTATGAGTGGTCAGGAACTATAGCTCAGTTTGGCATAACCTATAGCAGACCCCATTCCCATAAGCCTAGCCTACTAATTCATGGCTGCCCCAGCAATGTCATATTGACTGGCCAGGAAGCACAGTAGGCTGAAGAAAGAAAGAAAGAACAAAATGGTTCCTGTGGGTCTAAGAGTGCAGTTGTCCACAAGGAATGGATGGGACTAGTGATTCACAGGCATGTAGTCAGTAGGACATGCAGATGGGTCAGTTCAGGTGGCAGGCAGAGAAATGGTAAGCAAAGAGGCAAAGGATCAGTCCAGGAAGTAGGCAGAAACATGGTCAATAAACAGGCCAGGGTCAGTGCAGGCAGAGGCAACACTGCACTGATGTGGCAGTAATCATTGTTGGGGTCGATGTCAGAGCGCTCTTTCTGGTGGGTCTAAATATCAGAAGTAAAGTGCAAAAGTGACAAATCATCAATCAAAATATGTGACATAAATTATATAAAAGTTGTGACATAAGAATATATACATATATAGATGAGTAATCTGAACGACGGCTATAACACAATCCAAATCAATGGTGTAATTGGTGGGCCATCAGTACAAAACTGATGGCAAAATCATCCAGATGTCACCCTTTCTTCAGGTGACCACCAGCAAACAGTTAATACCAAGAGTTCATCAACCTAAAGTTCATCCTCAAACAGTTCATCAATGTAAAAATATCAAATATCATCAGAAATGGTATCTTCTTAATTAATTGTGCTCATAAAGTGTCAGGTGCTCGTAAACCATCAGTGGGGGCTGGTGCTGCTGAGTGCTCCCCTCTTATTCCTGCACTCACCAGAAATGCTGGACTTCCATGACAGAAGTCATAAGTGCTTGTAAGGCTGTAGTTTCACGGGATCCGCTCCTTCCAACAGACAATGCCCCTCAATTAGTTCACCAGGCCTCAGTGGCAAGGATGGTAAAGGAGATTGATATGGTGTAATAATGTTTATTTACATTAAAAACACACAACATATCCACTTACAATAAAATTTGTGTTAGTGCATGGAAAGAAATGCCTGACCAGAAGTAGGAAAAAAGTTTTATCTACTTCCGGTCCGACGTTTCTTTCCATGCATTGACACAAATTTTATTGTAAGTGGATATGTTGTGTGTTTTTTACTTAAATAAACATTATTACACCATATCCATCTCCTTTGCCATCCTTGCCACTGAGGCCTGGTGAACTGCCTGTCAGGAGGAGTGGATCCTGTGGAACTACAAAGGCTTTTTTGGATATATGCTTGGTGGGCATGGGCACTTACCTCAATACATTTGTTTGTTACGTTCCTGTTTACATTTTAATAAATGTTTTTACAGTAGCATTTAACCTTTGTATTTTTGCACTAGCTTGTAGAATAACAAGAGGAGCAAAACTGCTGATACACCCTTAAGTCTTTCACATTAGCTGCTACCCCTTTAAACTATCTAAGCATTCTACCCATTCCAGCTATTTACGCACACATCAGCACATACAGTACATACTTAGAGTTTATTCTCTAGTCTTTGATTGTAAAACAATATTACTCATGCTCTTGAACCTTCCCACTACCTTTGACACAACTGACCACCCGCTCCTCCTCAATAAACTCCACTCCCTTGGCTTCTGCGACTCTGCTCTTTCCTGGTTCTCTTCTTACCTATCTTCAGTGTCACATACAACACTATCTCCTTCACTCCTCTTTCTGGTGGGTTAACCCAAGGCTCCATCCTTGGACCTCTCCTATCCTCTCTCTACACCTCTTCTCTGGGCCAGTTGATAACCTCCCATGGCTTCCAATACCACCTCTATGCTGATGATACCCAAATCTATCTCTCTACTCCCCAACTCACCCCTTTGGTCTCTTCTATCACAAATTTACTGAGTGACATATTAGTATGGGTATAACACCACTTCCTCAAACTCAATGTTTCTAAAACTGACCTTGTAATATTTCCTTCTCCCTGATCCCACCTCATGACTTTACTATCGAGATCAACAGCATAGACATCGATCTCTCTGCACATGCCTGAGTGCTAAGTGTAACCCTAGACTCTGACCTCTCCTCCCCAAAATAAAATCATTGGCTAAATTTAGCTGTCTTAACCTCTGCAGCATTTCCAGAATTCACCCCTTCCTGACAAATGGCTCCACATATAAGGCCATCCATAAGCCCCCATCTACATCACCAACCCCACTTGAAGATCTCACCCAAATCATCCTCTCCGCTCCTCCCAAGACATCTTTCTAGTCACCTCCTCCCATGCTCACCTCCAGCATTTTTTTAGAACCTCTCCCATCCTCTGGAACTGCCTACCCCAGTATGCCCAGTCAGCTCCTAACCTGTCCTCCTCTAGGTGATCCTTGAAAACTCATTTATTCAGAGAAGCCTGCCCAACCTCCACCTAAAAACTGTACTTTAGTAACCTCCATCAGATCATCCCCTGCAACTATAACCTTTTGTATCACCTTCCCCTCCCTTTAGATTGTAAGCTGAGCAGGGCTCTCCTATTTCTTCTGTATTGAACTGTGTTGTAATTTTACTGTGTCCCTTTATATTGTAAAGTGCAAGCTGTTGGTGCTATATAAATCTTGTATAATAATAATAATTAAAATAATATTAACTTCTGGAATTAATACTGTGTCCTCAATGTCCATCTTGGTCCCTCATCATTAAATTTCTTAAACAATATCCCACATCCAATGATGTCACGTAGGATGGTATGCATTTTGAGAGAATGCCCCTTTTTTACATGGGATGCCCCATGCGTTTTTTTTTTTTGCAGTAGGACCCCTTGCCTTTTCTTTCTTGTGCATGCCCCTTAAACAGAAAGTGCTAGATTATTTACTGTACATTTCAGAGATATATTTATACTATTTTGGCCAAGATAATTCATCTATGCCATACCCCTCATTTTATATCAGTCAAGTCCACTTATAATGTTGTATGTAATCCAATAGACATCCAAACTCTAAATTTCCAAGTGTAACACTCATTGTCTAGTCTAGTAACACACGCATTTGTAATAATATACCTAGAGTCTCCCTTTTGTTGTTCTCACGTAAAAAACTATATCTGTCACATGAACATACTTTTTTTGACTATCTACAAGATTGGAAGGTCTGAGGGAAACAAGACCCTACCCACCAGGTCTGTAGCCTGGCGGAAGCCATGGTCAGAATTCACCAACACAATGCATAAGAACAGCAAAGAAAGAATGGGATGAAACATAGAGGCTGCAATGCTGACTTTTCATACTAAACAAGCTATTTGCCCATGCTTTATGTTGAATGCAAATATGTACTTGTGATTTTACTCAAAACATCCTAATCTGCATACTTTAAGTGAGTAGGTCAGACTAGATCGAGGCCAGAGGACCTGTATTAGAGAGGGAGCTAGTATTTTCAGAAGGAGTTCAGCAATTGCAGAAATTACAGTCCTCATATTTTTGAATCAATGGTTATCTTTAAACAACGCAACTACTGAAACAACTTTCATTTTGTTATTTATTCTGTATCAGCTTTTTTTAACATTTGTTGCTTCCCTTTTGTCAGAAAACTAAACAATAGCACTCATAGTGGACTCATTTATGAAAAACAAGTAAATAGAAATTGCAAAATATAGTTGCCACCCATAGCAACCAGAGCCTATCCCTCTTCTCTTTAGCAGTTAAAAATGCTTGTTTGTATTATAAATTAATATGTAACCATTAACATGGTTTAAAGCAGATAACTAATGCTATAGCTGGATGCGAATAATACAGCAGTTACACTGATTTATTTATTTACTTTTTTTGTTAATCTGCTATAAAATCATGTGAACAGTAGAAGTTTAACTTTTATTTTATGTAAGACCTGTATTTCTGTGTTGATATTTGAGATAAACTGTAATACTGTAGTTGAAAGGGAAGGAAATCAAAACATTACTCTGATTTCCCTTTATTTCTGTAACTGGCTACGGCAGTGGAAATATACAGTGCAGTATTTCATATCCGCATTGCAGTCGCCTATGGCAAAGAAAGGTTAAATAAAATATTCTGTTCTTTTATGTACTTTAAAGGGTATGCTAATCTTTCAAACAGGCTCATAATCATTTCTCTGGCAACAGAAAATACGCTACTAATCCAATGTGAAAGTTTTAGAAACCTTAGCCACACTTTAAAATCAGCACAACTGTACTTTGGATAGGCTCCTCTTTCAGAATGCTTTCACTGTAATTCAAGATATGTTTCATTTTGAATATTTTACTAACCTTTTGCAAATTGGTATAATACTTTGCTTGAAAAAGTCACACAAACCAAAAAGTTGAAGGGCGTTATGCCTAAACATCTGACATGGATTTTCGATTTTGAAAGGGAAGAGTTCACATCCAACGCCATGCAAGCAATTGGTAATAATAAAATATGTGTAACCGAAATAACATTTTAAGATGGTGATTTATAATATTACAACTAAATTATGCAGATAAAGAAAACAAAATAATGTGTAAAATACAAAGAAATGATAATGAGTATTCTATTTTTCATTTGAAAGACTATAAAAAGCGCCTTTTCTTGTCTAATTTGGCATGTGCAATAAAGGACATTGACTGTGATCAATCAATAAATAAAGGAAGATTATTTTTTAGATCATGTGTATTCCAGTAGTTGTCAGCCAAAGCAATATCTATTGCCTGGTCCCCAGGTACCAGGTTAGTTTGCAAAATTATTACCTCCTTTAGGGAAGGTGGAACAAAACCACTCTATTCAGAGATATTTAGATGGCAGCCAATGTAAAATTCTTCTGCCTATTTCTTACTAATTGCTGTAACATACATTGTGCTATTTCACAGCTTTTCATCAACCAACTAATTTAAAATTGGACACTAAATGTATCAGTCAAATGGAGTAAGAGAGGGCCAATATCTACATGTACAGGGTGGGCCATTTATATGGATACACCTTAATAAAATGGGAATGGTTTGAGATATTAACTTCCTGTTTGTGGCATATTAGTATATGTGAGGGGGGAAACTTTTCAAGATGGGTGGTGACCATGGCGGCCATTTTGAAATTGGCCATTTTGAATCCAACTTTTGTTTTTTCAATAGGAAGAGGGTCATGTGACACATCAAACTTATTGGGAATTTCACAAGAAAAACAATGGTGTGCTTGGTTTTAATGTAACTTTATTCTTTCATGAGTTATTTACAAGTTTCTGACCACTTATAAAATGTTTTCAATGTGCTGCCCATTGTGTTGGATTGTCAATGCAACCCCCTTCTCCCACTTTTCACACACTGATAGCAACACTGCAGGAGAAATGCTAGCACAGGCTTCCAGTAATCGTAGTTTCAGGTGCTGCACATCTCGTATGTTCACAGCATATGTTTTTTTAATGGTTATTATGGTCAGTAAAAACCAATACCGGGTGAGCTGCTCCTTCCAGGAGGTACCGCCATTCCTCCAAAGCTGACTTGATGGCAAGCAATTCCCTATCACCGACATCATAGTTCCAGCAAGATGGTGCACCACCACATTATGGATGTCAGGTCCGAGCATTCCTAGATGAACAGTTTCCTGGAAAGTGGATTGGTCGTCGTGGGCCAGTTGAATGGCCCCCAAGGTCTCCCGATCTGACCCCCTTAGACTTTTATCTTTGGGGTCATCTGAAGGCAATTGTCTATGCTGTGAAGATACGAGATGTGCAGCACCTGAAACTATGGATACTGGAAGCCTGTGCTAGCATTTCTCCTGCAGTGTTGCTATCAGTGTGTGAAGAGTGGGAGAAGAGGGTTGCATTGACAATCCAACACAATGGGCAGCACATTGAACACATTTTATAAGTGGTCAGAAACTTGTAAATAACTCATGAAAGAATAAAGTTACGTTAAAGCCAAGCACACCATTGTTTTTCTTGTGAAATTCCCAATAAGTTTAATGTGTGACATGACCCTCTTCCTATTGAAAAAACAAAAGTTGGATTCAAAATGGCCGACTTCAAAATGACCGCCATGGTCACCACCCATCTTGAAAAGTTTCCCCCCTCACATATACTAATGTGCCACAAACAGGAAGTTAATATCACCAGCCATTCCCATTTTATTAAGGTGTATCCATATAAATGGCCCACCCTGTATATTTGTCTGATCTACTGAGAATCATGCAATTATGGAATCCAATCAAACGTATTTATTGAATTATATAATTCTCTGCACGCTAGAGAAATCTCAATGCATATTTTCAGAAGAATCTAAAAATTCACATATTTTGGCGATTTGCTTATCCCCCAATGAACTGCAAAAAGGCTTTTATTGGAGTTTTTTACCTTTTTGTCTTAAGTAAATAGACCAATATTGACAGTATGACATGCTATATGATAGCCTATAGTCTTCATTTACTCCTTTGTTCCAGATCTACGGTTTTGGGTAGCAAAGTGTTCATTAAAAAAAAGCACTGTAATGGCACTGATTTCTTTGAAATAATTTGTTTTAGTTAAGTGGTAAATGGAAATCTTTGCTTGACTTTGAATATAGTTTTTTAATTATTTGTCAGTTTCTTGTTCATATTTTCCAACATGTAAAGGGTCTATAAATCACTTGACCTTTTGTACCAGGTACATAGATAGTATGGCTTGATGTTCTTTGCACCTCTCTTGAAAAGCTAATCCAATTATTTGGGTATACCAACTGGTATGTGCCTAGCTGGGAGCTTCCACATTTGTGACCCTTCAAAATTGGGATATACGCTAAATTACCGAAAGTATTGGGATGCTTGCCTTTACACGCACATGAACTTTAACTGATTCCCGACCGGCTCGCATACATTTACTGCTGCATAGTGGCGCTGTAGCGCAAATCGACATCTATAAACGGCGGTGCGTGCATGCCGCACTCTGCAGGCACGTTCCGTGGCTCGGGCGGACCCAATGTCCGCCGGCGAGCCACAATGACCTGGCAGAGAGAAAGAACGGGGAAGCACCTATGTAAATGTGGCGGTTCCCCGCTCTGTCATTGGGCATTTAGAAGATCTACTGATCCCTGTCACTGGGATCAGTTAGATCTCGTATGCCCATGGTAGCCCAGCACCCTCACAGTTAGAACACACCTAGGGAACACAGTTAACCCCTAGATCGCCCCTGCAGGTTAACCCTTTCACTGACAATGACATTTATATAGTAATAAGTGGATATTTAAATTTCTGATCACTGTATAAATGTCATTGGTCCCCAAAAAAGTGTCAAAAATGTCCGACATGTCCGCTACAATATCAAAGTCCCGATAAAATTTGCAGATCACTGCCATTACCAGTAAAAAAAAAAATTGTAAAAACGCCAGAAATTAATTCTCATGGTTTGTAAATGCGGCAACTTTTGCGCAAACCAATCAATAAACGCAGATTGCGATTTAATTTTTTTTACCAAAAATATGAGGAAGAACATAAATTGTCCAAAACCGAAGAATACATTTTTTTATATATTTTTTTGGATTTGTATTTTAGCAAAAAGTAAGAAATATTTTTTTTTCAAAATTGTCGCTTTTTTTTGTTTATAGCGGTGATCAGAAATGATGAAGAGGTGATCAAATACCACCAAAAGAAAGCTCTATTTCTCGGAAAAAAGGACACAAATTTTGTTTGGGTGCAACATCGCATGACCACGCAATTGTCAGTTAAAGCAACACAGTGCTGAGTCGCAAAAAGTGCTCTGGTCCTAACATGGGAAATCCTTCTGGGGGTGAAGTGGTTAATGGCATCCCAGTCTTAGTCCATAGGGTTCAATATTGAGTTGGGCCACCCTTTGCTCCTATAACAGGCTAGTAAAGTTTCTCCACCCCAAACTTGCTCATCCATATCTTTATAGACCTTGTTTGGCAACTGGTGTGCAGTCATTTTGGAACAGGAAGGGGCCATCCACAAACGGTTCCCACAAAGTTGAGAGCATGAAATTGTCCAAAATGTCTAAAGGCTCTTACAGACGATGCAACGATCATATATAACAGGTCGTACGAATGACCGTTGTATACTAATCTGACCGTTAGTACTCGCGATTAGAACAGCCGACGTACGACGGTCGTACAACAGGAGTTGGATGAGCAGACTAAAAAACTTTGGTAGTACCAACAAGCGGTCGTACAACCGCTGTGTCGTGTGTACAGAGGAGTTGGTCCAACAAGTTGTACTGTGCAAAACACGCATGCTCAGAAGTCAGGAATGGCCGGACGCAAATTACATGCACCTGAACCTTCTCTTTATACGTTCATAATGTGTCACTACGTTCGGCTTGGTCGTACGATCGCTTAGTGCATGTCAGTACATGAGATACAACAGCCAATATAGGATTTGGTCCGTTCGGTCGTACAACCGTTGAACCGTGTGTATGAGGCTTTAGTGTGCTAATGCCTTAAGAGTTAAGAGACTTAAGCCCAAACACTGAAAAACAACCCCACGCCATAATCCCCCCTCCACCGAATGATTTGGACCAGTGTACAAAGAAAGGTCCATAAAGACACGGATGAGCGAGTTTAGGGTGGAGGAACTTGACTGGCCTGCACAGAATCCTGACCTCAACCCGACAGAACACCGTTGGGATGAATTAGAGCAGAGACTGTGAGCCAGGCCTTCACGCCCACATCAGTGCTTGACCTCACAAATGCGCTTCTAGAAGAATGGTCAAACATTCCCATAGACACACTCCTAAACCTTGTGGACACCCTTCGCAGAAGAGTGGAATCTGCTATAGGATCAAAGGGTGGGCCAACTCAATATTGAACCCTAAGGACTAAGACTGAGATGCCATTAAAGTTCATGTACATGTAAAGGTAGGCTTCCCAATACTTTTGGTAATATAGTGTATATCCAATCCATATGTCTGGTGTACTGGTCTGGAATACTTGGGGGGGCACTTTTCTCTTTTTTATGTTCCAAAGAAGTTCAAGCATTACTTTTCTTCCAGATAATATCTAGCGCTATACTAGTCAAATTGCAAACTTCATAGATAAGTGTGTTCATCTTTACCAGCTAGTCATCAAACCAGCTGACTTCATTGTTAGCTGGAGCAAAATTGGCGTAAATCATTAGCTTAAAAATAGACACTGCGCTCATATGCTTGATTGGCCATACTAGGGACTAATAATTGTGTGTATGTCTACAAAGGTCAGACACTGATAACCATACACTGATTGCATAATGAGAGTCCCATAAAGTCCAATATTGAAAGTGGAGTGGGATACAGGCAGCCAGCTGAACTGAGCAGGAAGGCACTCTGTAGTAAATAAAAAGAGAAAACAGTGGCGCCTCTAAGTGTAATATGCTAGTTTATTCAAGTACACACACGCATGGTGATATATACACTCACAGAGGTCGATGAAGTACAGGCATTTGGGTAAAGAGATTATCCACAGGTCTCCGGAGTGTGGTCTGCTCCAAAAACTGCTTTCTAAGGCCAGGGACGAGTATGCTGGTGGCATCCAGTGCAGCCACGAACGAAACCTTCAGCGGAGTAGCGTGCTGGCATAGGACGCACGAGCGTCACATCCGGGAAGCCATGCGGGAGGTACGCGTGTTCGGATCATCCGTGATCCTTCCTCAGGCTCAAGTGGAGCCATCTCGGATGTGGGCGACTTAAATATACCTCCAACCAAGGTGTATGGGCAAAGTTCAGATAAACAAAACACTTTAAAAACAACACGTAAACACTAAAAACATCATCATAAGAAGCAAATTTAAAAAACAAATGTAAAAACATGGCAATAATATAAAGGTAAAACACGACTCAGAAAAAAAAAGGGGGGGAAGGAATCAGAAAAATGAAAATTACAATATCTATAATTTCACAAAAGACTATTAATTTCTAGGTCTTCATTCAAGCCCCCAGGCGAAAGAGTGTCTAAAGTAAAGATCCAGAAATTTTCCCTTTCGCAGAGCCGTTTAAATCATTCGGCTGTAGGGTAAGTTTTAGGGATAGATTCAATGACCCAGACACGTAATAGTTGAGCATTATGATCATGATGATCCAGAAAGTGTCTGGGAACACTGTACAGGTCAGACTCCTTTTCCACAAAGTTACGGTGCTCACCAAACCTCTTTCTCAGAGTACATGTAGTTAGCAAAGGGAAACGTTACATCATTCCCCACTTTTTCAACTGTTCCACAGAGTACGTGGTGTACTGTCTTTCATGTCCGTGTGGCCTACTTTATGTGGGCCGCACTACACGTACTCTGAGAAAGAGGTTTGGTGAGCACCATAACTTTGTGGAAAAGGAGTCTGACCTGTACAGTGTTCCCAGACACTTTCTGGATCATCATGATCATAATGCTCAACTATTACGTGTCTGGGTCATTGAATCTATCCCTAAACTTACCCTACAGCTGAATGATTTAAACGGCTCTGCGAAAGGGAAAATTTCTGGATCTTTACTTTAGACACTCTTTTGCCTGGGGGCTTGAATGAAGACCTAGAAATTAATACTTTTTGTGAAATTATACATATTGTAATTTTAATTTTTCTGGTCCCCCCCCCCCTTTTTTAGAGTGGTGTTTTACCTTTTTATTATTGCCATGTTTTTAAATTTGTTTTTAAATTAGCTTCTTATGATGATGTTTTTAGTGTTTACATGTTGTTTTTAAAGTGTTTTGTTTATCTGAACTTTGCCAATACACCTTGGTTGGGGGTATATTTAAGTCGCCCACATCCAAGATGGCCCCACTTGAGCCTGAGGAAGCATCACGGATGTTCCAAACGCACGCACCTCCTGCACGGCTTCCCAGATGTGAAGTTCGTTCGTCCTATGCCAGCAGGCTACTCCGCTGAAGGCTTCATTCGTGGCTGCACTGGATACCACCAGCGTACTCGTCCCTGGCCTTAGAAATCGTTTTTTGGTGTGGACCACACTCCGGAGACCTGTGGATGATCTCTTTGCCCAAATGCCTGTACTTCATCTACCTCTGCGAGTGCATATATCACCATGCGTGTGTGTACTTGAATAAACTAGCATATTACACTTAGAGGCGCCACTGTTTTCTCTTTTCATAAATCATTAGCTTGCAATGGAAGCGTACATGAATCCTGAGAAAAAGCAGCCATGCTGAGTATAAGTTTTAGCAGCCCCCAACAGGCTCCCAACACTACAAGGGTTAAATGCGCATTTTTGGCTAGAGTGCAATCAAAAGGTAGCTTTACTTACCTCACTCCCACAGGCTTCCTCCTCTTCCAATGATGCATCTCCTGAAGCCACTTCTCTTCATGCCTCCATCAGTCACAGGCACTCTGACATCATCAAACACATGTAGGACCAGCAGTCCTGCATTGAACATAGGAAAACCAAGGGCCTTCCAACCTGGATCAATAGAGAGAAGAGGGGATCAGGCTGCCAGGAGTCCAAGGGATAAGATAAGAAAAAGTTTTTTAACAATACCCTAGACAAAAATAGGCACTTAACCCTTGCAGCGCAGTGGAAGCCCAACTATAGAGGCAATGTTACAATTTCCCTTAAGATTAGGTTTTAAATTGTAGATGCAATTTAACAGGCACAGAACATGGAAATATAGTTATATTCAGTTGTTTAATATAGGTTCAGTTAATTATTAAAACTGAAAATTCTTCCATACGACAGAAATTTACCTGGTTTTCAGACAAGTGAGGAATAAACGTCTGTACTGCAGTGCCATCTTCTGTTAACAAAATAATATTCTGCTACAAGTGAAAGTGTCTGTTATGTCTCATTATTAACATGTCTTCAAGGAAAACAAACCTAACTTTTGTGAGTTAGTCCTAATATGTAAATTAACAACTGTATGTCCTGATTCAGGTATAATGTAAGATCTGGACAACCACAATAGGGTAATTGAGTATACAATAATCAATGCATAAATTACTATATCCGTGATAATTTATAGATTACTTAGAATAAGAATAATGAAAGTGTTATCCATATCAATTTATTTCACTAAAGGATTATAGCTGCATTTTTGTTTGTTGTAGCTCAGAGCTTTTTGTTTTATTTATTTTTATTTTTTTACTAATAAGCACTAGAGGTGATGTTGGGTTTTTAAAAAATACAATGAAACAAATCTATATTAGTCAAAAAAGGTGTATGTGATAAAAAAAAAATACATGCTGTCAAGTATGTCCTGTCTTAAAGAAACATTCCTATCAAATTTTACTTGTTAACTAAATAGATAATGTCTACCTTCCAAATGATACTATACTGCTATTAATATTACAGTTGTTCTGCAGAAGTGTTTCTAGGTCAAACCACAAGGCACAGGTCTCTAGGTAGATGATCTTGTTGAGGGACACCTCAAATTAAGGTTTGTTGAAGGTACAGTATGTTAAAAAATTGCCACCCTGTAGAAGCTTATCAAGGGACTTCATATGTGTAACCTGGATTTATAGAACCGTGTCTGACCTCTTGACAAATAACATTATTTCCACTCAGGAATATTCTGTACTATGCAGGGATTTTTGCAGCATCTCAGGCAGCATGAAATGCAGCTTATAGTAAAAAGCAAAACTAAAGTCTACATCATGGTGTGTGCATTTTATATAGTATGTATGTATGCACCATAAACGTGCATGCAAAAAATTACATAATACACATTATGTAACAGCTGCTAAAGCAACTTTTCCAGCATGCAACCTCTGCAATCTCCCTCATCCTTCATGCCACTTATCCTCCATGCTGCTTCTTCCAGGTTTGCCATCTTTGACCTCATTGATTGGTTGGCTCAGAGTGATATAACTGTTGCTCATACATAGGGGAGTCAATTCATCTTGGCACCCAAGGCATACTGAGAATGTACACTGTGCTACGCATGACATAGGGTACACACTAGCAGAAAATTGCTAGCAGTTAAGGCAGAAGCTCTTATTGTGGAAGAGACATACAAAGTCAAAAGCCTGCCTGCTAGTAAGTTTTTCATAAAAGCACTTTAGTTCCACCTTACAGGGTAACTCCACACATAAAAAACATATATCAAATAAAAATAATATAATTACGCTGTATTCTAATTTAATGTTATGAGTAATTATCTTTCCCTTTCCATCAGTAGTGCTGTAATTTTCTATACAATTCAATGCAAAATGTAATTTCCTGCTTGTGTGATTGGCTCACAGATTTTTCTTCAAAGCCTGCATTAACCACTTCAGCCCCGGAAGGATTTCCCAGATTAGTACAGAGCACTTTTTGCGATTCGGCACTGCGTCGCTTTAACTGACAATTGCGCGGTCGTGCGACGTTGTACCCAAACAAAATTTGCGTCCTTTTTTTCCCAAAAATAGAGCTTTCTTTTGGTGGTATTTGATCACCTCTGCGTCATTTCTGATCGCCGCTATAAACAAAAGAAGAGCGTCAATTTTGCAAAAAAAAACACAAATTTATTACTTTTTGCTAAAATACAAATCCAAAAAAAAAATATAAAAAAATATTTTTTTCCATCGGTTTTGGTCGATTTATATTCTTCCTCATTTTTTTGGTAAAAAAAATTGCAATCAGCGTTTATTGATTGGTTTGCACAAAAGTTGCTGCGTTTATGGGCGAGAATTAATTTCTGGGGTTTTAATTTATTTTTTACTAGTAATGGCAGCGATCTGCGATTTTTAGCGGTACTGCAATATAATTTGGGACCATTGGCATTTATACAACGATCAATGCTATAAAAATGCACTGATAACTGTGTAAATGCCATTGGTAGTGAAGGGGTTAACCTGCAGGGGACGCTCTAAGGGTTAACTGTGTTCCCTGGGCTTGTTCTAACTGTATGTGGGCTGACCTGGCTGGGGAAAGGGGATGATCGCGGCTTCCATATACAGGAAGCCTGTGATCATCACCCTTCCCTCTCTAACAGAACGGAGATCCGTGTTTACATACACGGACCTCCGTTCTTTCACTGCGGGGGGGCCATCGCGGGTAGCCAGCGGTGATCGAGTCTGCCCTACCTGCTCCCTGGACCCCCCCCTGCACACAGTGAGCGCGCGAGCGCGTCCCTGGAGGCGCACGCGCGCTCACAGCACTAGTTATCGCAGCTGCTGTCGTATGGCGGTGGTTTGCGACAATGAGCCACTCTGTCGCCGTCAGACTGCTGTCAGCGGTTGCAAGTGGTTAAGATACAAATCAAATTTTAGACACCTCCTGTAATAGAAATGTATTTTTAGTGAGATACTCCACAAGAGTAAAATACTTCTAAAGAAATGTTGACACTGCAACTTTTCTTATCCGAACAATGAAAATGCACCAGCTGATTATAATGAACCAGACCTCCCATTCAGAATTAGTATCCAAAGGACATGGTGAAACAAACAGCTATTTCTTCAGAGCAGAAACAGATAAGATTCTGCAACAACATTTGTTAAAATCCTTGCAATGTACAATGCTTTTTTCACAACAAAAGTGGAGTTACTCTTTAAGTAATGGTGTTAGAAATGTTCGTCCCTTCTGCTTGAAGTCTATCTGTAGACAAAACCTTTTATTTAAAGATTTGGGTAGATCTGTGAAAAGTTAAAACTGCAGATTTTAAATCTGTCTACACTGAGGAGATCCACCGTTGCTTCCTGCCATAAGGACTTTTACACTATAAAATGCAGGGGTGTCACCAAGCTAAGATATGATAGGCAACGTTGCCCTATTCACTGAAAAAGATGCATTTACCAGCAGTTATTTCCCAGTGCAGAGAGTCCCCTCCCTTTCCTGTTTCAGATCCAGTAACAAAAGGACAGCAAGTGAGGGGAAATTTCTCTGACAAGAAGATAGACCGTCAGGAAGGGGGTTTGGTGTGGCTTTCCATTATCGTGACACTATATGAAATATGTAAACTGTGCATTGACAACAGATCTTGCAAGAGAAGCAGATGACCATAAATGCAAACAGTTAGGGTGTGTAATACCAGGAGGCATCTAGGGATTTACAGTATATGTATGTATATGATCATGCATATTAATGTATCCCTTACATTTTATCTGTCACTTAACCACTTGCTTACTGGGCACTTAAACCCCCCTCCTGCCCAGACCAATTTTCAGGTTTCAGCGCTGTTGCATTTTGAATGACAATTGCGCGGTCGTGCGGCGTTGTTGCTGGCGCGTTAACAGTAAGTTTTACGTTGTCGCGACTTTGGACTTTTAACCAGACCCGTCCTCCCCCCAAATTCACGGGTCATTCGTTCACCAATTCACTGTCTATTTTACATTCCCTATGTAATTATACGTACTAGTATATGTATGTATATGACATTTAGGGATCTACGGAGGACCATAATGTGTGGGATTGACAAACGTAAATACCAGTAGACGAAGAGAACGTTCTAGACAACAGTTACGTGTCAAATGTATAAAGTATATCACAGTGCTATTACCTTTCGGTGTGGTTTGGGGGAAGGACTGCCAGATAGAAGAACAGTCTCTTTAAAGGGGAGTGAACG
>BLSH010447254.1:232429-244715 GCA_018402905.1 Glandirana rugosa | reverse complement strand
AGAAACCTCTCCCTATACTAGTATGAGATAATTTTATAACGCTAACCTGTCCCTCACACCAGCAGCAGGAACCTCTCCCTATACTAGTATGAGATGATTTTATAATGCTAATCTATCCCTCACACCAGCAGCAGTAACCTCTCCCTATACTAGTATGAGATGATTTTATAACGCTAATCTGTCCCTCACACCAGCAGCAGGAACCTCTCCCTATACTAGTATGAGATGATTTTATAATGCTAATCTATCCCTCACACCAGCAGCAGTAACCTCTCCCTATACTAGTATGAGATGATTTTATAACGCTAATCTGTCCCTCACACCAGCAGCAGGAACCTCTCCCTATACTAGTATGAGATGATTTTATAACGCTAATATGTCCCTCACACCATCAGCAGGAACATCTCCCTATACTAGTATGAGATGATTTTATAACGTTAATCTATCCCTCACACTAGCAGCAGGAACCTCATCCTATACTAGTATGAGATGATTTTATAAAGCTAATCTTTCCCTCACACCAGCAGCAGGAACCTCTCCCTATACTAGTATAAGATGATTTTTAATAACGCTAATCTATCCCTCACACCAGCAGCAGGAACCTCTCCCTATACTAGTATGAGATAATTTTATAACGCTAATCTGTCCCTCACTCCAGCAGCAGGAACCTCTCCCTATACTAGTATGAGATGATTTTATAATGCTAATCTGTCCCTCACAGCAGCGGCAACATCCTCTACCTACGCTAGTATGATATGATGTGACATGCAGCACTATGTAACTCCAGCTTATATCGAGGCTGGGTCACATGATGAACTGGCCAATCACAGCCATTCCATTAGTGGGCATGGCTGTGATGGCTTCTAAGGGTCAAACGAGTGAAACGCTTGTTGATTGGCTGCCCTGCAGCTATTCAAAAGGCACGAAAAAATACCCAAAACCGCACTTTTTCTCAAATGTCCAGGTTCAGGTTTGGGGCACGGACACCCTAAAGTCCACTACGAACCCGCACTTTACAGTTTGGGTTCGCTCAACTCTACTCTGACATTAAATAACCTATAAGAATTGTTAATTAAAGCTTATAAGCTTGTAGCACAACCTATGTAGAGAAAAGGAAAGAAAACTGGGTTGGGGGTAGAAGAGGTATACAGGGCTGACAGCTTCCCTTTCCAGGAGTAAAAAAATACATATTGTTGTCTTTTAGAGGGATCTTCTGCAATAAGGTATTTAAAATACTAAATCAACTCTGACCAAAGTTGTCGTCCTGATAGTAGGAAATTCCTGGGGTTAGAAAAACTCTCAGATTGAAGGCAAGGAGAAAAAATAAAATTGGGAGGGGGTGGGGTGAAGGATAATCAGGTAGGAAGATGGATAGAGTATCTTAGTAGAAAGGGAGTGGAATGAGGATGGAGAACCTGTGCACAGAGCCAGAGGAAAATGCATGAGAGAAGATGGTGAGGTCTCCCAGAAGTCAGCTTCTTTTCCTTTATCTCCAGTATGTCAGTAGCCGTGAAGGCAGTATTCAATGTGCACAATAGTCTAAATACAGAGTTACATAGGAGTAAAAGTGTGCAGTCTGTTTCAAAAGCTGGTGAGGAAGGCAATTTTCTTTTAGATCGAGTTGTGTTTCATTCAAGCATTTGTAGTGATGGCATGGGTCTGTGAGTGACAAACAGCATTCATTATGCGGTGCTATGTATCTGTTGGTCGAAAATAGAGCCAGCAGGCCCATGTTGAATTATATTTTGCTGGAGATTCTTTAGCTATATGAATTAGTTTCTCCATCTCTGCTACTCTGTTGATACATGTAAACCAATCTGGTAAAGATGACACACACACAGAATTCCAATGCACTGGTATGCATTACTTTGCTGCATTTACCATGTGCATTGCAAGTGATTTGTGATATATTTTAAGAGGGAATGTGGTGTGGTGCAGCAGGTATTGTGCTGGTGAGTACTCTAAGGTATCAGTACCTTGAGGATGATTGAATGAACTTCGGACCAAAAAGATTGGAGGAGTGGGCATTCCTTCCATACATGCATAAGCATGCCCACTTCCTGCTGACACCTCCAGCATCATTTGGGACGTGAATGGTCAAATTTGTGTAACAGTGCTTGGGTCCTATATCACCTGGACAGAAGTTTTATAATTCGTTTCCTGAATTGAGACATTGACCAACCCCTTGTGGGCAATATGGAAAATACATTCCCAACCTTCTTGGGGTATGTCAGCTAGTAAGTCTCCATTCCAGGCATGACACGCTTTCTCTGTATTCTGTGGTGTATGTTCTCCCAGAAGACCATGGATTGTAAAGATGTGTCGTTGAGGGGTAGATTTTAAGCATAGGCTTTCAAATGGGGTAAGCAGTCATGACATGTTTGTGGTAGAGCCTGGGGTTTGAAATAAGTGGCAAAATTGGATATATATCCCAGGGCTTATATGAGCTTCTGGCCATTGGGAGGCCAAGTGCTCACAATAAAGTAATACTCCTGCAGTATTGTATATGTATCCCTGTTTCATCGCCTTTGCCCTACATGGCTATATGCAACTTTGTATGTGTAAATTTCTTTTTGTCTTGAAAATTAATAAAAATGTATTATACAAAAAAAAATACTCCTGCAGTAAAGAAGTGATGTGCTCAAAACACATCATTTGGATCCGCCACTGCTAGAAAGCTGGGGGACATCCCAGGCTGAAAGTCTGGATTCATCTGCACTGGTGTTAGGGGGCCCATAGTCAATAGGATCTCAGTTTTATGGAAGCAGACAATGGTTGGTTTGATAAGTAGGTATTCTCGCAAAGACACAGGGAGTTGACAGATTGAAAGCCTTGGAGTGGCTTTCAGAGGTATAGGCGAGAATGAAGCCTCCAGCTTTACCTAGTCCTTTGCTTTATCATGAGCATGCCAATCAATTATTCTAGCTAATTGGCAGGCCCAGTGATATTTATCTACGTCTGGGAGATCTATCTCCCCTTTTGCTATGGGTTAATTGGGCATAACTACTGCATAGGCATTTCTTACCACACAAAAATGTTGTGTATATTTTCTGGTAGGTGGGTAGGATTTTTAAGGGTTGTTCTAGCGGCACTGTCTGAAGGACAAAGAGCAAACGTAGGAGCACATTGATTTTGGGAGTTGCAATTCTACCAAACCAAGAGAATATGGGTTTATCCCATTTTCAAAGATCCTCTGTTATGGTCTGTAGAATCTGTGAATAGTTTCTAGTGCATAGCTTCGATAAATGTGTTGGCAATTGTATGCCTAAGTAAGTAATTGCTTCTGGTTATCATATGAAAGGGAAATTGTTTTGAGATTGTTTAACTAGTGGTGCTGAAGGTAACATTTAGAGTGTGGGATTTGCTAAAGTTGATTTTTAAGTGAGAGACAAATTGAAAGAGACAAAAGGAAGTTTAACAGGGATTCAGAAGGTGATCCGACACTACCATTGGCTCGATTGTCACATTGACCAAAAAAAGGAATATCGCTTTGAGATAGGAAGAAGTGATCTATCCTGGAGTGAGTGTAAAAAACGAACGCAACAGAATATATGTGTACACTCACATGTGTAAGTGAATAAATTGAAATAATTAAAAGAGGGAAGAGCTGCACTTGTATGAGTAAATATACCCACGAGATAAAGAAAGAAAAGGAACCACGCTCCTCCTGACTACCATGAACATTAGGGGTCACCTATGCTAGGTATCTACCAGACATAATGTAAAACAATGTGCATACAAATAAAGTGCTAGTGCTATCTGATATGTTCTATTGCAATGGTTAAACCGAATCTTGATCAACATTAATGGTGTGGTAAACATATATTATTGGTACAAAGTGCATACAATAAGGTGCAAAATAAGCCAAGCAAAGTGCATAGAAAGTCTCTGAAGTAATCTGTGCAAATAGTGCAAACAGTGCAAAAACAATGTGCAAATGCCAAGGATAATCCGATCTCCAACCGGTCAAAAATGAACAGTGGATTTATCCAGTTTTCAAATGAACAGTCACAGGGGTAATTGCTTCACACAGTGGACCTGGAATCAAACCGCTGTACCACCCTGGAGTGATCCTTCACCAGGCACCCTGATCACACATCCCACTTACCAGATGAGATGGATTCCCATTACAGGAATGAAAAAACGCCTTGTGGTAGTGGGTGTGTACTTGGTCCTCCAGTACATGAGGTAAAGGGAAGGAAACCAAAAAGATGGGTAGCCCGATCGTGAAGTACGTCTATTTATTTCCAAAGGTTTACGAGCGGTACAAGCAGTTAAGAATTAAAAACAGGGGACGCCAAATGCTATCCACCTGCTTTGCTGACAGCGGACGTGACGAGATCACAATCTCATTGCCCGATGCAACATTTCATCAGCGTACGAGCTGACGTCATCAAGGGGTCATGACCTCTTGATGACGTCAGCTCATACGCTGACGAAACGCCACGTCGGGCAATGAGATTGTGATCTCGTCACTTCCGCTGTCAGCAACGCAGGTGGACCCCTTGATGACGTCAGCTTGTACACTGATGAAACGCCACATCAGGCAATGAGATTGTGATCACTTCCGATGTCAGCAACAGTAGCATTTGGCGCCCCCTGCTTTTTAATTTTTAACTGCTTGGATAGAGGAGGACCAAGTACACGCCCACTACCACAAGGCGTTTTTTGATTCCTGTAATGGGAATCCATCTCATCTGGTAAGTGGGATGTGTGATCAGAGCGCCTGGTGAAGGATCACTCCAGGGTGGTACAGCAGTTTGATTCTAGGTCCACCGTGCGATGCAATTACCCCTGTGACTGTTCATTTGAAAACTGGATAAATCCACTGTTAATTTTGGACCGGTTGGAGATCGGATTATCCTTGGCATTTGCACATTGTTTTTGCACTGTTTGCACTATTTGCATGGATTACTTCAGAGACTTTCTTTGCACTTTGTTTGGCTTATTTTGCACCTTATTGTATGCACTTTGTACCAATGATATATGCTTACCACACCATTAATGTTGATCAAGATTCAGTTTAAGCATTGCAATAGAACATATCAGATAGCACTAGCACTTTATTTGTATGCACATTGTTTTACATTATGTCTAGTAGACACCTGGCATAGGTGACCCCTAATGTTCACGGTAGTCAGGAGGAGCACGGTTCCTTTTCTTTCTTTATCCTGGAGTAGTGGTTGTGAGGTGGGGAGAAGAATGTGCAATCTTTTGTGTCAGAGTGTATTGTTCACCATGCACTATGCAGCAAGAGGTTGTGTAGTTGTAGCTTGATTTGTTTGAGCACTCGGAAAGGTATCGTGGATGGGCCAGTAAAGGTGTCTTTTAAAGGGTTAAGTAATACATTAAAATCTCCTCCCAGAATCAGTATACCCGAATGGAAGGCAGATAGTGATTTCCCCTCACTTTGGTAAGACTGGATATAGCCAGGCAATACATGAACCAAATAACTGATACTTTATCATAAGATGGGTAGGCAGAGATAGCTTCAATAATCAGCCAGGACTGCCTATGAAGGTCCAGTGTCTCAGCAGATAAGCTTGAGATGGTCAGGGAATCTGTGATCCGGTATCAGGATCAAACAAAACAGCGTTCAAGGCTACCATATGGTTCTTGCAAGGGTGAATTCCATTTGAACAACAGATATGTCTGCTAGTCTGCTCAAGCTTGTATAATGAGACAGATACCGTGTTTACAGTAGAGTATGCAAATTGAGAGAACAGGGTGAGCTTTATTCCCAAGGGTCTACTCCACCACTCAGCCAAATCTTCCAGTAACTATGGAGGGCTGGATCATTATAAAAGTGGTTAAGGGAGACATGTTAAAAGTAGTAAACTCAAATTGAGGAGGATTTTTGGTCACAGTGAAAGCTGGCTGGCTAGGGAGTTAGGGTCACCCAAGAGAATTAAATCCATGGTATATGGTGTTCTCCAACTAGCATATCATTGTTAAAAAAAAACAAAAGGTAATCATATAAACACTGAACATGAGAGAATGCATAAAAAATGTAGTATGCATCTTTGTTCAATAAATGGTAGACCATTAAATTGTCAACCTATTAACAATTGACCATCCACAGGTCTAATCAGCAGAGGGGTGGGAAAGATACCATTGTACTTATGTGTATTGCTGGTAAGGATAGTATGTAGATGTCCAACCCCATACTCTCGCCACTGAGCTTATTCAATGCAGCATAAAAATATAGACCCCACTGTTTGGGACATGGCATTTGTGGGTGGTGCATATGTACCTGAGCTTAAAATGTTCACTTTCTCAGCTCTGCTGGGGTGATCTGCGAGTGATCAAGGTTTAAATAGCAATGTCCAACAAGGATAAGCAGTCTGAGAAACTGCAGTAGTAAAGCACAAGTCTTGTAATGCTGGCTGTGGCTGGGTGGAATGAGGATGTCATGAGGGCTAACAGTCATCTCTAATATTAGAAAGTGCTATAGACATCCAAGGCATCGAACATGGACAAGGAGAGGGTTGTAGTCTGTTAAAAGTATGGCAGGGTATTTGGATTGAACAAGTAAATGGTACGGGGATGGGAGAATTGATGAGGCGTACAATCTAGGTATAAGAGGAAGAGGGGAGCCATCCAAGCAGCCACAGTGTATTACAGCAGTTAATAACAATAACAATATCAATTCCCCTGTACAGAGGTTGTAAGAAATTTAGCTATAGCAAACTGTGTTAACCACTGGAGCCAGCAAATACATTACCGTACCGGCGGAGGAGAAAGAGGAGAGAATGTGGCATTCCTTGCATTCTGCTGCAGGAGTACAGGGCAGTACAGCCATGTTTGATCAGTAACAATTTATTGCTGGGTGTAGTAGGTGGCATGAGGAAAAGCTTCACAGTCAGTCATTCAGAAGGGTGAAGAACTAAGGGCCAAAAGTTTCAACAGAGATAGTGCAACAGTCTGGCATTAGTATAAGACTGATTAAACATACCTGAACATTTACGGCCCCAATTTGAGCAACACAGAATGCTTAGGGGGGGAGAACTTAGATGGAAGGTAGCAAAAATTATATCTACAGACCTAGGTTTTGATGGGCTCTGTGGTGCGCAGGAGAGGTTGGTTGACTCCCTCTGTGTGTTGGGCTTTGGTGAGCTGCAGCTGGATAGGCAGGTTCTGGTAATCTCAGACATCTGGAGGTGAGAGATCTTTCATTCATCTGCATCTCCATGGGTTCTCCTTCAGGTGGAGGAGGCAAACTCAGGCCATTGTAGCAGTCAGGAACTTCCACTACAGGCAAGCCTAGATTTTTAGAAAACAATTGTAGGTTTTCTGGGCCTTTCAAAGAATCTCTTCTTTAAGTCAAAAGTTGGCTAGAAAATAGACCACAGAGCCCGATGTAGTCTCTCCATTTCAATTGGATTTTCTGGAGGCCTTTCTAGAAGCTTGCTAAAGATAGCCAAGACAGAGTGGGTCAGTTGGTTGGGTTCAATTGCCTCTGGGAGTTCTCTTACCTGGAGATTGTGGCATCTTCCTCTGTTGTCCAGGCCTTCCAGGTGGCGGTCGAGCTCACAAAGGTGTAGAGCGTGTGTTCCTGAGACATGCGCAATGTCCTGGAGTGCAGCATAATGCAGGCGGTCACTTCTTCCACTTCTTCCAGGTGCATTACCACCCCTTCAGGTCTGAAATAGCCGCCGACAGAGTCTCCTTTTATGTCAGTAGCCACAGCTCTTAGATCATCTAAGCTGGGTGTTCTATTATGAAGCAAGGCTGTGGTATCAGGCTGAAAAGAGAGAGAGAGACTGAAGGGTTCCTGTTAGCTGAGCACATGGTGTGCCCCGTCTGCTGTGTAGAGGCTGCCGCTCCTTCAGCAAGGTGTAAAGAAGACCTTGGTGTGCCGGAGCAAGGAGCTTAAGCAGCCATCTTTGTCAGCGTCCAGACCATGCCCCCAAATCAGTGTGATCAGTGCTGACCAATAATCTTTGTTGAGGTTAAGTGTTCCTATATACAGTGCCTTGAAAAAGTATTCATAGCTCTAGAAATTTTCCACATTTTGCCATGTTACAACCAAATACCTAAATGTATTGTATTGCGATTTTATGTGACAGACCAACACAAAATGGCACATAATTGTTAAGTTGAAGGAAAATAATAAATGGTTTACAATTTTTTTTTTACAAATGAATATCTGAAAAGTGTGGCATGTTAAAATCTAGTGGAACCCATTGCATTCAGAAGTCACCTAATTAGTAAATAAAGTCCACATGTGTGTAATTTAATCTCAGTATAAATACAGCTGTTCTGTGAAGCCCTCAGAGGTTTGTTGGAGAACCTTAATGAATAAACAGCATAATGAAGGCCAAGAAACACACCAGACAGGTCAGAGATCAAGCAGGGTTAGGTTATAAAAAAAAATCCCAAGCTTTGAAACTCTCACAGAGCACTGTTCAATCCATCATCCGAAAATGAAAAGCGTATGGCACAATTGCAAATCTACCAAGACATGGCCATCCACATAAACTGACAGGTTGGGTCAGGAGAGCATTAATCAAAGAAGCAGCCAAAAGGCCCATGATAACTCTGGAGGAGCTGCAGAGATCCACAGCTCAGGTAGGAGAATCTGTTCACAGGACAGCTATTAGTTGTGCACTCCACAAATCTGGCCTTTATGAAAGAATGGCAAGAATAAAGCCAATATTGAAAGAAAAACATAAGAAGTCCCATTTGCAGTTTGCGAGAAGCCATGTAGGGGCACAGCAAACATGTGGAAGAAGGTGCTCTGGTCAGATAAGACCACATTAAACTTTTTGGCCTAAAAGCAAAGTGCTATGTGGGGTGCAAAACTATCTCTGCACATCACCCTGAACACACCAGCAGGGACAGGGAAGCTGGTCAGAGTTGATGGGAAGATGGATTGAGCCAAATGCAATCTTAGATGAAAACATGTTAGTCTGCAAAAGACTTGAGACTGGGTTGAAGGTTCACCTTCCAATAGGACAACGACCCTAAACATATAGCCAGAGCTACAATGCAATAGTTTAGATCAAAGCACATAGATGTGTTAGAATGGTCCAGTCAAAGTCCAGACCTAACTCCAACTGAAAATCTGTGCCAAGACTTGAAAATTTCTGTTCACAGAAGCTCTCCATCCAGTGTGACAGAGCTTGAGCTATTTTGAAAAGAATGGGCAAAAATGTCACTCTAGATGTGCAAAGCTGGTAGAGACATCCCAAAAGACTTGCAGTTGTAATTGCAGTGAAAGGTGTTTCTACAAAGTATTGACTCAGAGGGGCTGAATACAAATGCACGCCACACTTTTCAGATATTTATTTGTAAAAAAATTGAAGACCATTTATTATTTTCCTTTAACTTAACAATTATGTACCACTTTGTGTTGGTCTATCACATAAAATCCCAATAATATACATTTACGTTTTAGGTTGTAACAAAATGTGGAAAATTTCAAGGGGTATGAATACCTTTTCAAGGCACTGTATCTAGCTGGACCCAGTTGCTCAATTAACTTATCTATCTTGGGCATAGGGTATGCATGAAATTCACAGACTTCATTTAATTTCCTAAAGGCATTAGACTCAAAGTCTACAATCTGGCTTTGGGATGAGGGCAATAGGACTGGACTAGTCACAGTGTGATTCTTTAATCCCAAGCTCTTACATCTTTTTGTATCTCTATAGATGGATTGGAAGGACCCTTTAAGGTTTTAGGTTAATGTTCAAGCCTGGTTTGGTCACACTATCCTGTTTTAGGACAGTCATTAGATCTGGAATGTCTGAAAAAAATATCTCAGCAATTTTTACCCCAGGCACATGTCCTTGTTAAAGGTTAGGGGCTTTGGGGCTCTGGGTAATATGGGATTGTCTATCTTTCCATGATTTGAATTATTCCATGTGATAACTTTGGGAAGGCTTTGTTTTACCTGGCTGGTGTACCCTAGAATTACCCCCCCCAACCTGCATTACAGTTACATAGGTCCCTTTGCTAATTTCCTAGAATTTTTTTCAACTGGAGGGGTCAGTTACCCAGATATGCACCCTTCTCCATTCTGTCCTGCATTTTGAGTATTGTGCTCTACCATACTCCTGTTCCCTAGTCTCTTTGGTAAAAGATACCTCTTGGTATTTCCATTGTTCATTTTAGAGCTTTCTTGCCTACTTCTATTACAAATAAAGTTCACATTACATACTGGCTTCCCACACAGAGATTTTCAGCAATCCACAGCAAGCAAACACTTCATACCAGCCTCCGGGCTTGCTCTTGCAGTGCCACTGCACTGGCTTTAAAGGTAGGCCCTTGTTTCTTGTTGCCTTCACCTTAAAATTAATATTCAAGAAACCATGGTGCCACATAGGTGCCATTGTATATTTTCTAGACCATATAATTGATTTTAAACTCAGCTTGTTAAAACTGCCATGATGCATACCAAATTTACACTGCTTTTTCCTCTACAATATCATAATTCTTGTAGTAAAGCCCCAGTGTGTGCACTGTGTTTATAGTAAATTTAGGTCTAGTCTAGCTTTTAAAAGTTGTCCTGCTGCTGGCATCATCTGCATTCTCTTAACTGTAGTAAAAACACCTGCCTGTACATTATTTCACTTGCACATTTCAGTTACATCTCCCTCATTAAAAATGTTCTGCTGCTGTGCAATTTTACTGTACTATCTGCCTGTGGCCTGTTCATTATTCCCTATGCTCTGAGCTATTTGCTGTCATGGAGAATAGTTTGTAACTGTCTGTCCAAAAGGTACTTTCAATCAAGCTGAAAAAACGTTATACTTCACTCCTAACTGACAAACAGGATTTCAACAGTTGCTTGCATTCAAAGATGAATTTATTTATACATATCAAAATCTTTCATCTAAAACTTGCAGTGCTTTTCCATCAGTGGACTCATCACCCGTATGTAGAGGATAAACTCTGTCCTTGACTGGATGTAATATGCAAACTTACCAGAAATTCAGACCTCAAAGCATTCACAGAGGTTAATTCACATTTGATAAGTCAGCCCAATAAAGGGATTGTCTGCACTTCCAGTCGCAGGAGTACACCCAGGAATGCTGATGTTACCTGCAAAAACATGGATATATGCAAAAAATATAAGCAAGCACAAGTGGTGCAATAATTTAAAAAATTTTACTTTACCTTAAAAATTTTCTGAAAATAACATAAAACTGGTACCAATAAAAATAATTTCATATGCAATGATCAAAAGATAATACCTCAATGAACAGCACCCGTTTATGGCTAGATACTCCCTTTCCAGTATTGGATACCTCCTTCCTACAGGGGTTGGTTTCTGGCTAAGGTATGCTGTTGTATATATTTCTCCATTCATTTGCTGAGACAAAACTGCTCCCAGGCCAACATCAGTGGCATACTTTTGAGCTTCACCAACGATGTAAGCAAAGGGGCTGAGATAGCAGTGACTCCCTTCCCTTACATAGGTGACAACAGCTCAGGAGCTATGAGTACTGTCAGGGTTGGTCATGTGTGCCAGGTCCATTGACTTTATTTTTTTTTTTTTAGTCAATTCTTATGCCCATTGATTTTTTAAAGTTTTTCATTTCAGTGAATTGAGTGTGGCAGGCATCGTGATTAAAACTGGATTTACAATGAGGGACTTTTTTGGGAATTTTTATTTTATTAATAAATGACTTGTCAAATGTTTGGTGTCTTTATTTGTAAGTTACACTTTTTTTGTTCATGAGTATAGGTACTATATATCCCTTACTCATTCATGTAAGAAGGGCCAAATCTGGGAGCCTCCCTATTTTAAAAGGGGGCTTCCAGATTCCGCTGCCTGCAGACCCCCACAACCACTGGTGCCAGGGTTGTGGAGAAGAGGGTCTTATCATCATCAACATGTTGGCAAGGAGCTTTGCAGGGGAACCCCTGACAAGGCAACTCCCCATACTAAGGGCATATGACCTGGTATGGTTCAGGAGTGGGGGCACATGCTCATCTACCCCTTTTCTTGGCCAGCCAGGCTGCATGCTCTATTTATGGGTTTAGTATTACTGTAATTCCTGGGGGACCTCATATCTTTCTTTTTTGTGAGGTACCCTATTGAAATAGATACCAGATTCAAAGCATCTAGAATGCATTTTTGGGGGGAACTCATGTTTTTTTAATTCTTGCTATAGGATGTGCTAAAGCAAAAGTGACTGTATTTTGTGGGATCTTTGTAGGGGTCTATGTGACTTTTTTTTAATAGGATCCAAAAGGGAATTTTTTTTGTAAATATCAGCGTTTAAAAAAAAAATGTACTGCTCCAAGACAAATGGAAATTCTGGTACATGTTTAA
>BLSH010447254.1:188584-216079 GCA_018402905.1 Glandirana rugosa | reverse complement strand
TGGCCTTTTTTGATAGGTATGGGAAGAGACCTAAATAAGTAAGTGAGGCGGGGCAAAAGCGTCATCTTGACTGCATTGATGCGACCTATCCATGATAACTCAAATTTGGCCCAGGAAGCCAGCTCTTTGTTTAATTTTAGGTACATAGGTGGGTAATTAGCCTGGTATAAGGACTCAATTTTGGGAGTGAGGGTAACTCCCAAATATGGGATGGAAATAGGGCTCCAGCTAAAAGGGAAGTGTGTCTGAAGATTAGTTACCATATTTGGGGAGACTGAGATATTAAGTGCCTGAGATTTATCCAAGTTCACCTTTAAACCAGATATATTTCCAAATCTGTGAAGTAAGGCGAAGATGTTTGGAGTGGAGACTAGGGGGGAGGTGACAAAAAGCAACAGATCGTCAGCGAAAAGAGCACATTTATGTTCCTTTTCCCCGCATTGAACCCCTTTGATATCCGGATTATGTCTAATCGCTATCGCTAGTGACCCAATCGCTATAGCAAATATTAATGGAGATAAGGGACATCCTTGCCTTGTACCCTTCTCAATATGGAACCTATCTGAATAATACCCCTGTAGTTTAACCTGTGCACTGGGATTTGAGTAAAGGGAGTGAAGAGTCCCAAGGAATTTCGGACCAAACCCCCATTTAGTGAGAACCTTGAAAATATAAGGCCATGTGACCGAGTCAAAGGCCTTCTGGATGTCAACGGAAAGAATAAACCCCTCTTGCGAAGCTCCACCATCCCACCGAGACCTCCGCAAAGAAATTACATTAATGGCCCTTCTTATTTGGTCCGGACCCTGTCTCCCCGGGATGAAGCCCGTCTGGTCTTTCTGCACATATTGGGCTATGAAGGAGGAAAGCCTGTTCGCCAAAATTTTTGTTAATATCTTTAGGTCATTATTTATCAGTGAGATCGGTCTATAGTTACCTACCACACTTGCGTCCTTACCCGGTTTTGGTATTACAGAGATATAGGCCATGTTCAGGGCTTCATCCAGGGGAGAGCCGGTCTTTAAAGAGTTAAAAAATTTTACCATATGAGGCGCCAAGGAGTGAGAGAATTTTTTATAATATATAGGAGGGAATCCATCCGGCCCCGGAGCCGACCGTAATTTGATACCCTTCATCACCTCCAAAATTTCGGATTCGGATATTGGGTCTTCCAGTAATTCCATATGAGATTTCTGGAGTTTTGGTATAGGTAAATTGTCTAAGAAGTTGTCTAAGTCAACTTCAGAGCATGATGAACGGTCTTTATACAGGTCTATATAAAACTTCTGAAAAGTTTCCATGACATATTTCGGATTCTGAGAGAAAGTGCCGTCTGACGTTCTTATTTTCGGAAAATTGTGACTTTGAAGCCTGGGGGAAATTTTAGCTGCCAATTTGGTACCTATTCTATCTTTGTATAGATAGAAGCGGGCTCCCGCCCATCTCATTTGTTTTTATGCTTTGGTAGTTAGTGCTAGGTTCAATGCCAAACGAGCTGATTCACGATTTTTCAGAGTAATCTCTGTGGGAGATCTTTTATGAGCCCTACTCAATGTTATAAAATCCGACTGAAGCTTAGTTATATTTGCTCGCCTTTCCCTTTGTAATCTAGAGGAGGTTTGTATAAGTAGTCCTCTTATTACCACCTTATGTGCAGCCCATAGGGTTTCTGGGGAGACCATAGGGTCAGCGTTAGTCCTAAAGTAGTCCTGAATTGCTTTGTCTATTAGTGTGCATTGAACCGGATCGCTAAGTAAAGCTTCATTAAGTCGCCAGGAAAATTGGGATTGAGAGCCTAAACCCCGTCGCATGGTCAATACGACCATGGAATGGTCTGAGATTGAACAGTCTTTTATTATTGCTTTAGTTGCTAGAGGGATGTTGGGGATTGGGAGGAATATGTGATCTATTCTAGCATAAACTTGATGAGGGGCAGAATAGTGGGTGTAATCTTTAGAACGGGGATTCATTTCCCTCCAAATGTCTACTAGGCCCAAACCGTGGAGTAGGTTGGCAATATGTGTACTCTGCTTGTTGGGCTTCCGTCTGCGGGAAATCCCCTTACGGGACTTATCCAGTAGGAGATCAAAGGTCAGGTTAGTGTCCCCCCCCATGATCAGGATCCCTTGAAAGTGGGGTTGTAGCTTCTTGACCATAGACGAAAAAAAAACAGCCTGACCACTGTTAGGTGCATAATAGGAGACAAAGGAGTAGAGCACTCCATCTATCGTCCCCTTAACCAGTAAGTATCTCCCCTCTGGGCCACTATGAGACTCCGTCAGAGAGAACTTGGTGTATTTGGAGAAGCAAATTGCCACTCCCTTGGTTTTATTATGAGCCTTAGAGAGGTAAAATTGGGGGAAAAAGCTATGTAAAAAGGATGATTTAAAGGAGGCTGGAAAGTGTGTTTCTTGCATTAGGATGACATCTATTTTATTAGATTGATATTGATTAAAACGTTTTCTTCTCTTACATGGTGAGTTCAAACCCTGTACGTTATGTGAGCATATACGGAGGGGAGAATTGGAGTTATTTTCCGCCTGCATGGACCAGAAGTGGGGGATACCCTCTGATTAAAAAATGTAATCTTACCCTGGCTGAGAATATGATGAGCACTCGTCTCCCAGAACATCTCTCCTCACAGGATGAATAGAGATTCCCGGATGACCTCGAGAGGAAGAAAGAGAAAGAGAAAGAGAAAGAAGAAACAAAGAGCAGCTTCACTGTACCTGGAAGAGTCAAGAGAACCTGGTTAGAACCCTTATATGCATCTGAAACAACTGAACAGTGTTGAACAAGAACATTAATCCCTTTACCCCCAGTGACGGGGGGGGACCCATCCCTCCCCACCACCCAAACAACGCCAGAAAACCTTCCCTTAAAAGGGGAGGGTGACATTATCCTCGGGTGAAGCCAAACAGATCCACACAAGGATAAGATGAGACACATTAAACCCCTTCCAACCTACCCGATAGTAATCATAGAAATAATAAACTAAATTTATCCGATAACGCCCGACCTCGGGCGGGCTTAAAGCATCAGACCCATAAAATTAGCCTCCGTCTTCTACAAAAGAGGGGGGCCCTAGACAAAATTCCGGCAAGGGAATGACCACCGGTAGGTAATGGAGTGCTGAGCCAGAATCTGGAGCAATGGTTTCAGTGATCTCCGTCTCTGGATAGTGTATGGTGAAAGGTCAGCAAAAATCTGAATAGCGTGACCGTGAAGAGTGAGCTGATCCTTATTCCGTGCTTGTCTCATCACCTGTTCCTTGATCTTGTAATAGTGTGGTTTAACCACTATGTCCCTGGGGAGACCGTCTGGGCGAGGTGCTTGAAGCGCTCTGTGAGCGCGGTCCAGCTCCAGGTGATGCTCAGAGATGGTGGGGATCAGGTCCTTCAAAAGAGAGCGAACTTCCGCATCAATGTCCTTATAGGATTCAGGGAGCCCCCTGATTCTAAAGTTATACCTGCGAGATCTGTTCTCCAGGTCATCAATCTTGTTAAGTGCAACATCCAGTTGCTCATGCAGCTCTTGGATGCGGTCTGTGTTTTGATTAGCTTGGGCTATGACCTGTTCTGTCTTGGCTTCTATGGCTTCAATCCTGACCCCCAGTTGCTGTAGATCAGCTTGTATGGTGGTTGTGATCTGTGTAGCATTCTGAGCCAAGCTCCTGGTCAGCAATTGTGAAAACATTTCCATCATGGAGGAGTACTCAGAGGGGGAAGGCATGGGGATGTTATGAGGCCCTCCTAGGTGATCCGATGTACACTGTTCAGGTCCCCCTAATATGGGGGAATGAAATGAGCTGCTTGCAGGGCCTGCCAGCAAGGAGACTGATGGAGCTGGAGAAAGTAAAGTCAGAGTCTTACCCGTATTAGGGCTGGGGGGTAAATCTGTGCAGAAGGGAAGGCAGTCCTGGTCCGCAATAGACTGTTCATCCTCCGGCGTCTGTTCCTGTGCTGCATGTGCCGGCGCCATTTTGTGATTCGGGCCTCCTGAAGCCCCGGCCTCCAGTTGCCGGGAAAGGTCCCTCCGCGCTGCGGGAGTCGCCATCTGGGGCGCCCTGGGAGCTCACCGGCATCTGTGGGAAGTGTCGCGGTCTCGAGTCGGGCGGAATCGGAGCTATAGCGGGTACCTTCGGTTGGAAAGGAGCGGAGCTCTCAATGCATGCGACTGCACCGAGGGCCGCCAGCTCTGCATCATTTTAACTGACAATTACGCAATCGTGCGATGCTGTACCCAAACACAATTGATGTCTTTTTTTTTCTTCACAAAGAGAGCTTTCTTTTGGTGGCATTTGATCACCTCTGTGGTTTTTAATTTTTGCGCTATAAACAAAGAGTGACAATGTTAAAAAAAAAACATTTTTTTTTTACTTTTTGCTATAATAAATAAAAAAACAAATGTATTCCTCAGTTTAGGCCAAAATGTATTCTACAAAAAAAAATTGCAATAGGCATACATTGATTGGATTGCGCAAAAGTTATCGCGTTTACAAACTATAGGAATAGATTTATGGAATTCATATTATTATTTTTTTCCAGTAATGGCAGTGATCTGTGATTTTTTGCGGGACTGCAATATTGCGGCATACAGATCGGACACTTTTGACACTTTTTTGTGACCACTGACATTTATACAGCGATCAGAGCTAAAAATAGCCACTGATTACTGTATAAATGTCAATGGCAGGGAAGGGGTTAACACTAGGGGCGATCAAGGGATTAAGTATTCCCTAGGGAGATGCTTCTAACTGTGAGGGGAATGTAGTGACTGGGGGTCGAGAGAGAAAACTGCTCCCAATCACTGGGCACAGCAGATCTCTCTCCACTTCCCTGTCAGTGTGGGGATCTGTTTGTTAACATCAACCGATCCCCATTCTGACTCTCTGTGGAGCGATCACAGGTGGCCAGCGGACATTGCGACCATCAGCCATGTGCATCGGCTCCAGAGGCGTGCACGTGCACCTCTGGCGGCGTGTGCCCTCTACAGTCTTTTAAAGCGCCACCGTACAGTGCAATAGAGCCGACCTGCCACCGTCAAATGACTAACTAAATAACACTATGTGCCACACTAATTATATTGTAAACATGAGAAAATCATTTTCAACTACTAATTATTATGTATGGTTATTTTCTTATCACTGATGCACAGTGTACAATTTACCTCAAAGGGCTGACAGTAACTCATTATTTTGCCTTTGGAGGTATTTTATTTTCAAATAGAAATAACAGTTGCCCAAAAAGTTTGATTTAACTTTTTGGCAGCTTCTTTTGTTGTACTTTAATCCTTGAATAGCTTTAAAGTGAATCTGTTATAATTTAGCATAATGATATTTAGGCTTAAGTACAGCCCCAGGTAGCGTAGAGTAACTTGCAGTTTGATGATCATTAGCATGCATTGTTTATTGTTCTTTTTTTTTTATGTAAGCACAAACATTTAAATATAGATGTGTCTATCCATTAGACTCTGGGTATTATATATTTGGTATTGGCAATAAGTAGGTGCATATTATATAGTTTTTTGGGGTTTTTTTTTTGTTTGATTGTCAAAACTAAGTAATGATGAACAATTTTAATTTACTACATATCAAAAATAATGACCAAACCAAAACGGAAATAATTACCAAAACCTCATTGTGGTACATAATGTATGTTTTTTCATAAAGTCAATCATGTTTACTTGGAGACAGAATGCTGCTACAAATTCATGCATTCTCAAGTATAGAATGAGCAACAGACATGTCCACAACTTTTAGGTGAATTCACTAGAAAAAGTTCAGAGGGACAAACTCTCCTTACCACTCAGCCATGGAGAAACTGTCTTTCATTGCTTTGACTGCCTGTAACACAATTTATGAGTGGGAGAAAAAATGTTTCTATTAAATTCAGCCCGGACCCTGAAGGGCCGGCATACCAGCAGTAAATATTTCTACATGATACAGATGCATTGCATGATGTGAGCCATACTTCACAATGGGTAAGTTAGGTCATGAAAGTTGTAGGGTTTCAATAAATGTTTAGCTAAATCCCAGCTTTACTGTAATGTGATAGCACAATCTTTGAAAAAGGTACCTTTACCATATAATTTCTGAATAGTAGCAGCAAAACACTTCTGTACATCTGACAGTTCTTGGCACACACTGTCCTTCTAGCTACACAAGTGCCATCAGAACTTTTTTAGAGACATACTATGGCCACTCTTGCTTATTATTAATGAATTGCATTGAGGATATCATTAAGGTGTGGAGTATATAAACAAGAAGAACTGTTCACTGCACCCCCACTAATAGGGAACCTGCCTTGTAGCCTTGCAGTGTTTTTGAGATGAATGAAAAAGGGGGAAAAGACCAGATACAGAATAAGTACTGTAAGTATTGTGTAGTATTGTGTCACACACGACTTGCCTTGCACTAGTTGAAAAATACATTTTATATTCACACTCAACTTGTTTTGTACTAATTAAAGAATAAAGTTGGAATAGTAGACTTTGAAATGTTTTTGTTGTTCTAACCAGGTATTAATGCAGTTATAGTCCATGTGTCATTTGTTTGTCTTACCTTGTAATGAATGGCTCACATGTGATTGTTGCAGCTTGTAGCATCATGGCTGATTGATTCCCCTATGTCTACACCCAGATAGCAAGCATCTGTGTTACAAGTTTGAAAGGGACTTTCTAAATTATTGCTAGACCTGCCGGGCTTTACAAGTTTATTGACCAATTACAGCAAGTCTTAATTGCATGACTCCAGATCAAATTTCTGTGCAAACATTCTGCAAGCCTGCTGCAAATTCTGGTTCAGTTACGTTGTGCAATAGTCATCCCGCCACATGGGTCATTGTGGCTGAATTTTCATGCTGTAGACTTTCAGAGCTCTTGCTGTAGACTCACCACTGCAACTTTGCTCTTGCTAGAGACTTGCCATGCAAATTTGCTACAAATTGGAAAAGTGTCAGCTAGAACATGTGCTTCAAGTGCTCAGCAAGTGTAAAACTTACCAGTGAAAATGTGTAGCAAGTTAACAGACTTACAATTCAATTTATCCTTGCTATCTGGGTATATTCATTCATCTCTAGCTTGTCAGTCAACTTCTTTTTCCAGGTCACATAGCATCCAATCCATGACACACTGTTTCCTCTGTGTTTTATCACAAATGTGGGAGTGCTAATGTGATGACATACACCTCTTCCCATTAGTGTTCTACCTGCTTGTGCCTGTTTCAGGTCTACTTACTATACAGGTTTCATCTGCAGAACAGATGACTGCGGGACCCAGGGACTGTGGAATATGTAGTTTCTTCACAGAAAGTGTACTTTCTCAGATTAAAGACAGAAGACATTAACCTGTGCAGTATCATGCAACATATTTGAACACAAACAGAAATTGCTGACACAGGAATGTGAAGATTTACTCTAATATAGGCTGTGCGACTCTACTATAGGCTGTGTGTACAGCACAACAAATGACACAATGTAACTACATGATCAATATGCATCTTATGCAGGTAAAAAACATAAGGCACAGCTAGGAAGATCTATAATGCCTTTAGTCTAAGTCAGAATCTTTAACTTCAAGGTAGCTCATTATAGCTAGGATGATTAAATGAAAAAACAAGCCATTATTTAAAATGTATTACACTTGACATGATAGAAAAATAAATATTAATTTCTCTGCAAACAATAAAAAATAAAAAAATGATTTGGGGAAAAAAACTCTATAATGTAATAGGTAAATGGTGATGGCAGATCGTATATATTGTAAAAACAGATGAGGAACTTTAAATATGATGTCTGTTTCTATAGAGGAACGTTTTCCATATTACAGGCTGCATTTGCACGTTTGTTTTCATTATGCTGAAAAATAGCTTTTATGTAGTTTTTTTGTCAACCTATAAATTCTCATGAGGATCACTGTGTAAATGGGATATATTTTCTTGACTTATAAAATTACAGTAAAACTTAGCTATTTCTGCGAGTCAAAATAAGAATAGTCATTATGTCACAATTTAGTTACTGTATTAAAAACTAAACACGTTTCATTTTGGCAGATGACAAGTTTCCATTATTCTTCCAAATAGCATTATAATTGTAGAAGTTTTCTTATCTGTTTCTTGCTGTGGTACATTCTAGATTGCATTCTGCTTTTTACAGTGATAAATTTCTTTCTGTTATTACATTCTATCATTTTGTATTAAACAAATATGTCATTCTAGGACATTTTCTAATTATTATTGCAGGAATTATGCACTTTGGGAAAATATTATCTGTGCAATGTATGCAATAGAAGTCTGTTAAATGTAAGTTAAAAAAGATGCTTAGACTTAGTTCCTTCTTACTGAAATACATATTCAGGACCAGGTTTTAACTAAGATTGTACCAAGAAGGTGGAGAAAATGTGATAACTTCTTAAAACAGGCTTATCTGTGGTAGAAATGATCATCTATTCATACTTTGTGTATAGGTAATTACAAAACATATTTTAAAACTGTAAGCGTACAAGTATGCAAATGTTTGCATATCATTCAAATGTTTATTAACAACAATTTATCTGAGAAAACTTTCATGGCTTGCGTAATGTTTGTTAGACATACAGTATATGTAAAAGCGATTAATCAATCAATTAATGAATCAATCCAGCAAATCATTCAAAATAATCCAAGAACTTTATTACATAAAAGGTTTGCATTGTCAAATGCTAGTTAAATTCATTAACCCATAATAGCAATTCACAATTTTTTTTTGTACCGGTCTCCAGCAGAGTGAAATTTGATTGGTTGCTAAGGGCTACTATTTTAAGAAATGACACTGGTGTCCAAACATCTGCATTGTGGGCCTCGATGCCATACAGCCCATAAAATCTTTATAAATTCCCTGATCTTTAGTGGCATATGTGTACCACAGTCTCCATTCAGTTCCTTGGGTCCCCCATCTGCTAGATGATATATTTAACCTCTTCAATACTGCTTTCACCCCTTTTTCAGATTTTCAGATTTCAGAGCCACATTTTGAATGACAATTACACAGTCATACAACACTGCACCCAAATTAAATTTGTATCATTTTTGGGACAGATAGAGCTTACTTTTGGTGGTATTTAATCACCACTGGGTTTTTTTTTGCTATAGCAAACCAAAAAAATACTGAAAATGTGAAATATCACATTTTCTTAGTTTCTGTTATAACATTTTTCAAATAAATCTTTCTTCATATAGTTAGGCCACAAGTATTTTGCTTACTTTTCTTTGCTGCAAATATGTCAAATCTGTGTATATTATTATGGCATGGTGTATATATATTTGAAAATTGATCTTTCCCGATGTACTGATGGCCTATCTTATTGAGAACCTAAAATGCCAGGACAGTACACAATAACCATTTTTTGGAAAGTAGACACCCCAAGGAATTTAATAACAGACATGGTGAGTTTATTGAAGTTGCAATTTTTTATCATACTGTTTTGAAAATTAAGAAATGAAATAGCATTTTTTGATTTAACACTTTACATGCTGTCATCAGAGCAGTACGATGTTATCATATGACTGGTGTGGTATTGAACAGGGACACTGGATGGTGATCGTATGTAAAAAAATAATTTTATATATATATTTTTTTTTTTTCTTTAAATACTGTTACATACTGTCACCAGAGCAGTGCAGTGTCATCATATTGACACTTTACTGCTCTTGAGAGGCGATCTGGTTTTGTGTTACACTGATTGCTTATTACAGTGATTATTACTGCATAAGCAGTCATTTTTACACTGTGAATGACATCCATGGATGTTATATTGTGCACTATTCTGGTTGACTACAGCTATCATATAGTACATATCCATTGGGATTGGCCCTGTATGATGGCCCTGTATGATGTGATCAATTTGATCAATCACAATGCCTATGAATGACCAGGCATTTTTTGTACAACTGACATGTGATCGCTATGGTTGGTCACGGTGATCATATGGTATCAGGGCCATGCATAGCAGCCCTAACTTAGCAGCTGTTTAGTAGTAATACATCTTTTAAGAGCAGCTATTGTTAGCTCTATTTCCTTTAGTAGCAGCATTCCAATAATAATCATCCCTCTGACCTTGTGTGAGCAGTCGCAGGTACTTTAAAATATTGAGAAATTAGGTCTCAATGCAATTTTCATCAGGCAGCAGCTTGCTTCAACTTTTCAGCATGGCAGACTTTTCTGAATATGATCCCTTTGGATGGCCATCTTCCTGTTTTAGTTTCTCTGAAGATATTCCTTCTGGATGGCAACTTTGTGTTCCATTAAGAGATGCTTTCTACAAGATTCCTAAGGTCTTTTTGCAGGCCAGCCTAGATTTCTTGGGCCTCCAGCACCTGCCCCCAGTTGGGGCAAGGTCCAAGACAAAAACTTCTAAATTTGGCTTCCTCCCCAGATAAAAGCCCTGGAGAGCAGACCCTTATTAAAGGTTACTCTAAATAGTTATTCCTTCCCTATAGCTCACATCTCTGACATTAAACCCTTGATTGAGTAGGACAGATCCCTGCAATGAAATAAAAAATGTAATTTAGCTTTAACAGCAGGCAAATAACTAAATACAGTTTTGAAATACACATATGTGGTCTGGCTTATCTCTTCACAGCCACTGTCACTTTTGTTATGCATACAACTTTGCCAGGCAGCAAACCAGTAAAGCAACATTATTTTCTCTGCCATAATTAAGAAATACGGTAGTATCACATTTCTGCCTCCAGTTTGCTGATTGGACAATGAAAGGCCAGCAGCAGACTGATATGTCATCAACTCTGCTCACTCTGCTCTTTCCTCTTGTCAGCATGTTTCCTTGTCACCACATGCACATTACAGCAGTGTCTGATTGGCTCCTAGTACTGCCCCTCCCTTTTCCATAAAGATGACTGCTGTGCAACAAAAGTAATCTAGATAGAGGTTAATTGCAATACAGATTTAGGTACTTATGTTACCTGTGTGAAAACATACATATAGTCAGCCTGCATTAATTTGTGTTTTTGTATTTGCCTGGAGTTCAGATTTAAAGTGGATGTAAACCCCATTAACGAAATCTGACCTGGGCACATGTATCTGTAGTGTTTACTTATCTCTCTCCAAAGCCCTAAGTCCTGTGTCTTTCTGCTGATCCGTTCCTCTGTTATCAGCATGATAACTTCTGACAAGTTCTCCAACACACAAGGTAAAAGCAACTGGAAATTTGTGTTGGGGAGGGAGCTTAGAGACAGATAAGCAGAGAGCTGGTCTATTCACAGTACAGCTTTGCATGTTTCTTTGTTCCTCTGCCTATGTGGAGTGTAGGTGTGTGCCTTCCCTCCAATCAGCTCTCACACAGTGTATGCCTAGACTCCCACTGCTGAAACAGGAAGAAACATTTCTAACACGATGTGCACTTTCTAAAGAATATATAAAGCTGAAGACTGTAGATATACATGTAAAACGTATTTAGGGAGATTTGTTTCATCCCTGTGTATCATCTGACGCTGTTCACTTCACTGGGTATATGTGAGGGTTTATATTCACTTTAAGGTAAACCTAACAATAACAACCTGTACTCACTGCAAATATTAGTGTTTCCCTTGCGATTAACTTTAATGTTAGTGAACTTTACGGAAAGAGTAGATAATCAAATATTACCATGACAATATGTGGTAACAGCATATGGGAGAGGAACAAATGAAATTTAATACGAAAGTCCTTATTTTATGGTAATATTCTGCTGTGTATCATCATATGTCATGTACACTGTTGGCTGTTAGTAGGTATGAAATATTTCAGGAAAATACCATATAGGTTAACCAATGTTAAAAGATTTGAACAAATACTCAGTCAAATACATACTCTTTTTAAAAAAAAATAATCAGTGTTTATCATTTTAACAGTACTCTACCTCTTGTATACTTTTAATCATGCATATAGGCCTTTCATATATAACAACATACACATGTAAATATGTAAGCCAGATTATTAAAGCTGAAGTCTGGGGAGATAAAAAATATAAACAACATAAGTTATTTATTTTAAAAAATCACTAAAGTGTGTTTATACCTCAAAACAAAAATGTTATGTAGTTTTCTTTTTTCAGATTTCTTCCCTTTATTTTCACCTGTGCCTTATATGGGATTCGTATTTTACAAAAGGAAGATAAGACACTGCATTTTAGGCAAGACAAGTATTTGCTGAAAATGTTCTTAGCCTGAAAAATCACAATTAATGCAGCCACCACATCTAAGGACTGGTAACATATTACATTTTTTTTGTTTTGAGCATTTGGCTGCACTGTCTGGATATGTAAATATCAGAGCTGAAAGGACAGATTTTTTTTTTTTAGTATTTTATCAGTATTTTTAGTTTTGTCTGGTCTTAAACGTAAGGCATATTTAAACACTTGCTTACTGGGCACTTATACCCTACCTGCCCAAGTCAATTTTCAGCTTTCAGTGCTCACACTTTGAATGAAAATTGCACGGTCACGCAACACTGTGAAATTATAATTTTTTCACACAAATTGTGCTTTCTTTTGGTGGTATTTAACCACTTCGCCACCAGGGCAATTTTGATTCTTCTCTCCTACATGTAAAAATCTTTTTTTTTTGCTAGAAAATTACTCAGAACCCCCAAACATTATATATATATATATTTTTAGCAGAGATCTTAGGGAATAAAATGGCAGTCATTGCAACTTTGTATGTCATGTGGTATCGTGGTATTTGCGCAGCAATTTTTCAAACGCTTTTTTTGGAAAAAAAAAGTTTCATGAATTAAAAAGAAACAGAACAGTAAAGTTAGCCCAATTTTTTGGTTTATTGTGAAAGATGATGCTATGCCCACTAAATAGATACCCAACATGTCACGCTTTAAAATTGCGCCCACTGGTGATATGGCGCCAAACTTTGGTACTTAAAAATCTCCATAGGCGACGCTTTAAACATTTTTACTGGTTACATGTTTAGAGGTACAGAGGAAATCTAGTGCTAGAATTATTGCCCTCGCTCTAACGCATGCGGCGATACCTTACATTTATGATTTGATTTCACTTCTGTGCGTGAGCTCGCGGGGACGGGGCGATTTAGATTTTTTTTTTTATTACTTATTTTACCTTTATTTTTTTATTTTTACACTTTCTCTTAAAAAAAAAATTTGATCACTTTTATTCCTATTGCAAGGAATGTAAACATCCCCTGTAATAGTAATATTGTGTGACAGGTACTCTTTATGGAGAGATATGGGGTCAATAAGACCCCACATCTTTCCTTTAAGCTGGAAAGACTGAGATCAGAAAAAAAATGTGATCTTGGTATTCTCAGCCAGCGATGGATCTGTTCTCCAGGCCACCAATGGCAGGGGCTGCCCGGGAGAAGCACCAGAGGGCGACGGGAGGGGAGATGCCCCCTCCCATTGCCGATAAGAATGGTCAAGCGGCTAAACTGCCGCTATGATCATTTTTATGGTGCAGAGAATCCTCGGCGGATTAAAATGATATCTGACTGATGCATATAGGTTCCGGCATCATTCAGATATCAATGATGAAAGACAAGGACGTCCGGCGGTCAGCAATTGGTTAATCACCACTGGGTTTTTTTATTTTTGTTAAACAAACAAAAAAACAGAACATTTTGAAAAAAAACAAAACAAAATGTTTTTCATGTTTTGTTATACAATTTTGCAAACAGGTCATTTTTCTCCTTCAGTGCTGATGAGGTGACACTGATGGGCACTGATGGGGCAACACTAATGGGCGCTGATAGGCGGCACTGATGGGTGCCACTAATAGGCACTGATGAGGCGGCACTAGTGGGCACTGATCAGGAGGCACTGATGAGGCTGCACTGATGGGTGGCACTGATGGGCACTGATAGGCAGCACAGAGAGGTGGCACTTATGGGCACTGATAGGTGGCACTGATCAGGAAGCACTGATGATGAGGCTCTGATTGCCACTGATTTGCAGCACTGATGGGCACTGATTAGCAATATTGATGGGCACTGATAGGTGGCACTGGTGGGCACTAAAATAAGGCACTGGTGGGCATTGATTAGCAGCACTGGGGGGCATTGATTTGCAACATTAGTGATCACTAAGGGGACAGATGTCCCTCTAACAGAAACCAGCCAACGGCTTACTTCTTTTCTTCATGCTGACAGCGTGAAGAAAAAAAAAGCCGGAAACCAGCTTCTGTTTACTTCATTGGCTGACAGCTGATCATGTGGTAAAGGGCCCACTGTGATTGGCCCTTTACCCTGCTCTGTGATCAGCTGAGTCCTTGACGATCACAGAGCCCACCGCATGCGCGCCCCCTGGGGAGCGTGGGCAGCATGAGGATGGGTGGACATCATGTAAGCCCTTCCAGCAATTTCAGCCTGCACTGTAGCTGTCTTTCGGCTATATCATGAACACAAAGTGATTAAAGTCAAATCGGTTATTTTTTTTTAATTCTGTCTGTGTCTCCACTAGGGAGATTCACCCTCTTTTTTTTTCTCTCTTACCTAGAAATAGAAATCCCTGTAAAACTACATCTGAAAAGTACATATGATTCTGTATTTAAGAACTTATCATAAAAATCATATTCAAAAACATGTATGGTCCTTTGACAAATAGCACACTAACATTACTGATTGAGCATTTACAAATTAATAATTTATCAGATGTTTCAGCTCATTGAAAACTAGACATTGATAAACCAATTCACACTGAAAAGTAGACTGTTCTATTCTTCATTCCAACAAGAGCATTGGCTATGCTCATTTATGTACTGCAGGTGTCAGATTAAAATTTAAGGGCCAAGTGCAGTCATTATAAAATGCCATACAAACTGTAGCTTCCCCACATATTGATTGCATAATCCAAAAACAGGATACCATGCAGGATGTAGCAATATCATTAGCATTGATGAATATTCATGCACTGAGTGATTCATTTATTGTTCACTGAGGAATTCCCTCAAAGGATCAAAAATAGCCTAGTAAAACAGGAAACACTTCCTAGGAGATTAATGAGAGAGAAATAAAGCATACACATGTTTTAAGACTGTACAACTATAATTTAGTTATTGTCTGGATTCAAACACAATTAAACTAGGTAATAAAATAAACACATAATATTATATATCAATAAATATTCTTAAAACATGAAATGACATCTGTTGTGGCACTTTTTATTTGAAAGATCCAGCATGATTTCATTTATCACAACTGCAAAGAGTGCACCATTGTCAACGCTGACAGCTTACACTTTAAATCTAATTATGTGTTGTCTTCTCTGCAGGTGTCAGGTTTGTACATGTTGTAATCAGTCTCTTCCTTGTTCCTTGCAAAGATAGGCAAATAATCTCCAAGATATGTAATGCATGATAGTAGATGTGTTTTTGATAAATTACTTTATATAGGGATTTGATGTCACCTGGCTTGTCACTCATCTGGATTGCTTTTTTATACTGTTACAGAGCCAGAAACCAATGAATGGGAATAATTACAAAAGTTTTCCATGCATATCACCTCTAGCTCTAATTTCCATGTATGTAAAGCAGTGTTATTAAAGCATAACAAAAGATTGCATATACAATATGATGCCATTTTTGTTTTTTGCGAGTGCCCCCTTTTACATAGTTTTCTTATCTGTTAATCCTGCCAATTGATTTTTCCACTTTCCTTAACAGGTCAAAATGTCCAGTAACATTTTGTAATCATAGAGACAACCCTTTTAACACTGACAGAGGTACTTACAATGATCAGCTTTTTTTCATATGGTTTAAAGCCTTCCAAAGGGGAAAAAACTGTTGCTGTAATTGACTAAAAAATATTAATACTAGTTAGGCTTTAACTTATTTGTCTCTGTTTACATTCCTACACTTTTGTGCAATTTCACTATGGAATGAACAGTGTTGTCACCATATAACAAGTAAGAAAAAATGATAGATTTACTGACAGAATCAATGAGTAATGAAATTATGTTTCGGGAGAAGGGGACTCAGAATAACCAATACTGCTGTGTTAATGCTAACGCAGCAGATGTGTCGTTTTTTATTCTGTCCCCCTTTAAATCCCAGTCCCTCAGAATTTTCCATAATGATATGTAAAGGAATTATCAATTCATTCTTAACTATATATACCATATTACTGAGCATGTAAATGTTATTGAAGCCCCCAGATCACATTGGAAACTATGAGGTGATTGAACCTATCAACAATATCTCTCATTTATAGTTACTGGTTTAGTGTGGAATTACTCTTTACATACAGTAGCAAAAGTTGACTTGTTACTGCTATTCTGATAAAATAAAGTGATTTTCTGACAGCATACTCTAGCTTAGATTTATCATAGTTTTATAACATCTGGTAATGACACAATGGAACATCTGTTGTTTCACAATGTAAATAGTTGTGTTGTTAATCAAACTGCCTGTTGACTCACTATGTAGATTATCTACCATGTCAACTTCAATTCACAAATCGCATTCAAATAAATATGTATTATCTGTAATAACAAAGACAAAACTTGGCTTGCTAATCTAGAGTAGAGCAAATATTTTACTTCCTAAAATATTTGTATCTAGATCTTGCTAACACATAAAAACTTGAATACTCCAATTAAATTGCTGCAGATGTTGCTCTAGCATCACAACCATAATAAAACATATGTGATTTAATGAGGGTCTGTAATGCAAAAATGAACCTTACAAAGCTCATGCCAATTGTATCAGAAAAATCCTAATGTCCAGTAGCTGTAGCTCCCTCCATTAAAAAAATGATATTATATGCTACTTTTTTTTTAATAATGTTGTTGCTACAAATCTCCAAAAACTGCTTATATTAACTTTTAATTTTATTTTGATCTTTATATCATCTGCATACATAGAACACAAATAATTTAGAAGAATAGAAAAATCTATTCAAAGAAGAGAATTTATATATATATATATATATATATATATATATATATATATTAATACAGTACCTCACAAAAGTGAGATACGCCATGGTCAACCGAAGAAGTTGAGTGCACATGCTCAGCGTCATATCCAGAGGTTGTGTCTTGGAAATAGACATATGAGTGCTGCCACCATTGCTGCAGGGGTTGAAGAGTTGGGGAGTCAGCCTGTCAGTGGTCAGACCATACACCACACACTGCATTAAATTGGTCTGCATGGCTGTCGTCCCAGAAGGAAGCCTATTATAAAGATGATGCACAAGAAATTCAGCAAACAGTTTGTTGAAGACAAGCAGACTAAGGACATTGATTACTGGAACCATGTCCTGTGGTCTGAGGAGACCAAGATGAACTTATTTGGTTCAGATGGTATCAAGCGTGTGTGGTAGCAACCAGGTGAGGAGTACAAAGACGAGTGTGTCATGCCTACAGTCAAGAATGGTGGTGGGAGTGTCATGGTCTGGGGCTGCATGAGTGGGGAGCTACATTTCATTGAGGGAACCATGAATGCCAACATATACTGTGACATACTGAAGCAGAGCATGATCCCCTCCCTTTGGAGACTGGGCCGCAGGCAGTATTCCAACATGATAAAGACTGTATGTATGTACAGTATCTCACAAAAGTGAGTACACCCCTCACATTTTTGTAAACATTTTATTATATGTTTTCATGTGACAACACTGAAGAAATTACACTTTGCTACAATATAAAGTAGTGAGTGTACAGCTTGTATAACAGTGTAAATATTTTGTCCCCTCAAAATAACTCAAAGCACAGCCATTGATGTCTAAACCGCTGGCAACAAAAGTGGGTACACCCCTAAGTGAAAATGTCCAAATTGGGCCCAATTAGCCATTTCCCTCCCCGGTGTCATGTGACTCATTAGTGTTACAAGGTCTCAGTTGTGTTATTGGGGAGCAGGTGTGTTAAATATGGTGTTATCGCTCTCACTCTCATACTGTTCGCTGGAAATTCAACATGGCACCTCATGGCAAAGAACTCTCTGAGGAGGGGGGGGGGTCAGCCTGTCAGTGCTTAGACCATATGCCGCACACTGCATCAAATTGATCTGCATGGCTGTCACCCCAGAAGGAAGACTCTTCTAAAGATGATGCACAAGAAAGCCTGCAGTTTTCAGACAAGCAGACTAAGTACATGGATTACTGGAACCATGTCCTGTGGTTTGATGAGACCAAGATAAACGTATTTGGTTCAGATGGTGTCAAGCAAAGGGGTTGGCAACCAGGTGAGGAGTACAAAGACAAGTGTGTCTTACCTACAGTCAAGCATGGTGGTGGGAGTGTCATGGTCTGGCGCTGCATGAGTGCTTCCGGCACTGGGGAGCTTCAGTTCATTGAGGGAACCATAAATGCCAACATGTACTGAAGCAGAGCATGATCCCCTCCCTTCAGAGACTGGGCTGCAGGGCAATATTCCAACATAATGACCCAAAACACACCTCCAAAATGACCACTGCCTTGCTAAAGAAGCTGAAGGAAAAGGTGATGGACTGACCAAGCATGTCTCCAGACCTAAACCCTATTGAGCATCTGTGGGGCATCCTCAAATGGAAAGTGGAGGAGCACAAGGTCTCTAACATCTGCCAGCTCTGTGATGTTGTCATGGAGGAGTAGAAGAGGAGTCCAGTGGCAACCTGTGAAGCTCTGGTGAACTCCATGCCCAAGAGGTTTAGGGCAGTGCTGGAAAATAATGGTGGCCACACAAAATATTGACACTTTAAGGCCCAATTTGGACATTTTCACTTAGGGGTGTACCCACTTTTGTTGCCAGACGTTTAGACATTAAAGGCTGTGTGTTGAGTTATTTTGAGGGGATAGCAAATGTACACTGTTATACAAGCTGTACACTCACTACATTATAGCAAAGTGTCATTTCTTCAGTGTTGTCACATGAAAAGATATAATAAAATGAGGGGTGTACTCACTTTTGTGAGATACTGTATGTATGTATGTATGTATTTGTTTGTGTGTGTATATATATATATATATATATATATATATATATATATATATATATACACACATAGGAAAATACATATTTATTAAGAGTAGCAATCAGATACTAAGCACCTGATAGCTACTTTTAATAAATATGTGTAACAGATGGCTCCCTATGTCGTAAACTATACAAGTAGCATGTGGTAAAATGTAGCAGTGATCAATCACATACAACAGTAATATACTGTACTATGATAATTTGAGATGAACAACTAATTGAAGTCACAGAAATATAGTAGACATTCTGTCAGGCAGATATAGTGCTCAGATCCTCTATTTTGATACCCCAATCTTCACTTTGCTGCATAGGTACTCTAAATATGAGTAGTCCAAGGGGCACCAGCATTTGACCAAATTGCTCAGTGAATTGCTCATCCCTAATTACAGATAGACAAGGAATTGCCCTCTAGGGTGGGATTTTAAAGGCAAAAGGATAGTCATGTATTTATAAAAGTATATAAATTTTGTTATTACAATTCGTAAAATATTTCATATAGAGACAAGAGAAAATTAAAACATATTGATGTATTGACCAAACAAGATGCAGCATGATGGATGATAGTCAGCACCTAATGCATTTCGGAATACCTTTATCAAATATGAATCAAACATCAAGGTACTTTGTATTGTTATGGAAGTATCAAAAATAATTGTTAAAATAGGTCATTTGAACAATTTTCGAGATTAGCTGCAAGGCAGACCAACAAGGGGTCACCAATGCCAACTGCGCCTCCACATGGGAAGCCAGAACATGCAACCCCCACCAAAGGATCCAGGCGGTATCTTCCACACAGACAGAAAGACGAGGCCAGTAATTAAGCAGAATCCATCTGAAGAGAGGTCTGATGTGGATTGCTAGTGGGGTAATGGAGCTGGAATTACACTAAGTGCCAAACAGTCTATAGAGATTGATGTCAGGGCTGATTGTAAGAGCCTGCATAAACTGACATCAGAGTGTAAAAGCCAAGCAGTCTGTAGAGCCTGGATGTCAGGGCTGGTAATGTGAGCCTGCAATACACTGAACAATTATTTTTGATACTTCTGTAACAATACGAAGTAACTTGATGTTTGATTCATATTTGGCATCTCTGATGAAGGTATTCTGGAATGCATTAGGTGCTGACTATCATCCATCATGCTGTATCTTTTTTGGTCAATACATCAATATGTTTTAATCCTCTCTTGTCTCCATATGGACTTTTTTTTAATAAAATGTACATACTTTTATAAATGCATGACTATTCTTGTGCCGTTAAAACCCCACCCCTAGAGAAGAATCCCCTTTCTATAAAAAATGGTGTGAGACTTCAGTTTAGCTGTAATCTCTGCTTCTTGATACTTGTGTAGTGTACATTCAGGGCTGCTCCCCTGTATCCTCTTCATAGAACAGGGGTTATGTCCATGCTGCCACTGCATAATACTAGCAATCAATGGGTTGCCTGCATGCAGCACCTGGAAGAAAAGGTGGTGCGGGAAAAAAATGGCCTGTTTCTATGCTATACAGGCATCATTGCTCAAGTGAATGAGGCCTTAAGGCAAAATTAATTTCAGTGCTGTTTCAACAATCTGTTGAAGCAACACTGGCCTATCACCATGTGTAACTATGTAAGTTAACACCAAAGAAGAACTATGTCCTCCTGTTACAGAAAAATGGCTGCAGCACATATTACATGTGCATCAGCACTTTCAGTTTTCTCTTAGTCCCCCTGTAAGGTTCCACAGATACCTGTGACACATGCCAATAAAGACCACTTAATGCAGTTTTCAGTGATGCTGTGGCAACAATACTGCACTACTCCTGAATTCAAAACATCATTGTCTCCTACATGTAGACTGTGCCTGCATGCACTACAGTGGAATGAAATTATTTTGTGGAAGGTGTGGCTATCAGCATTGTCACTACTAATTCACAAGCCTGTAGCTTGTCAGTCAGCACCTGGTCTTGCCCACTGTATTTTAGATTGACAGCACTGCCTCTATTGCTGAAATCTCCCACTGTGAGCTGAAGTGTCTGGGAGGGGAAAGCATGTAAGACTGAAATGAAGGAAAATTTGGTTCTGTCAGGAAAGGTGAAGCAAAGTTGTTTTTTGTTACTTTATGAGCCTTGTACATTACATAGTAACTCTATTTGATACTTAAAGGGATTGTAAAGGTATATTTAAAAACAAACAAACATGTCTATACTTAACTGCTCTGTGCAATGAAATTGCACCAAACAGCCATGGACCTCCCCTTTTTGGGTCCCCGCCATCACTACTGGCCCTTCCCCTCTGTTCAGTTCTCCCATGGGAAGCCGATCCATTGACACAGACAGTGGGACTCAGCCTCGCCCCTCATTCCCTCATCACTGGCTCTGACTGACCGCACTGGGAGCCAATGGTTCCCGGTGCCCCAGCAAAGCCAGTGAGACACGTAAGTGAGGGGAGAGAAGAGCTGCAGACATTCACAACGCTGGATTGAATAAGGGCTCAAGTAAATAAAAGAGAGGGTGAGGGGGGATGCTGACAGCTAAACATTGTTTACCTTAATGAGAGGAATGCATTATGGTAAAAATTGTTTAGGCTTTACAACCACTTTAATTAGACTGTCATACAGGAGCCTTTAGTTGCAGTTTAATACTAACCACAATGCATAAGCTAGCAGATAGAAAAAGAGCAATGATCATCTTATTTGGAAATACAGTGGTGACATCCTGTTCACAGCGCCCTAATCACATCAGATCACTTTAATCAGCCTCTCTACTCAGCCTGAAATGTTTCAAAGATGAAGACAATGGTTTGAACTTCACTACACAGGAAATGTTAATACACTGCAGAATATAATATACATCAATCTCTGTCAAGGTATGAAACATTTCACATATTTTTTTGTGGATCTCGACAGCTTTCTTATGAAAGCTTTTGGGTATGGTAGCATACAGCAAGTAGTAATTAATCTCTAGACAAAAAAAAAAACTACAAATACTATAAAAAGAGCTTTTTCTGCACCATCTTAGACAAAATTTAAAATCTTTCCCTGTGTGTGGGTGCTGCACAATGGCATCTCTTTCATGCATGTATGTTTTAAACTACTGATGCTACAAAGACTTAACAAGCAATTTTCATTTGCCCTTTCAATATTTTTCACAGTTTAAACAGAATTAATAATTCTAAAGATTTCCAACATCATTACTGTTTGGTTGAAATGTGTTGTCTGTAATCCAAAATGATCTACCCCAACAAATTAGTGACATTTATTTTAGAATTGCTTGTGTAATGGATTTGACAAGTCCTTTGTACCTTTGATAAAGTTAATGCATCATTTGATCTTTCTTTTCCCATTATATACATAGATGTATTTACCCATATTCTTTCAATATGTCTATGGGCGCTGATGCTATCATGCAGGAAAAATAGATATTTTAGTTGTCACCCAATCAGTTTAGCTATATACCACTGAGTGTGAATCATATGTTGTCTATGAAAACAATTAAACTGTCAGGCTTATTAGATAATTAAAGCAAAGCGCTAATTAATAATGTGCAAAGTGCAGTAACCAATAGCCATTAACCACCCTGATGATCTGATGTTATAAGTATAAAGTAATATTTTTACAAATGCATATCTGATATGTCATATTCTTCCAAATAAGCTCCACCGTTTATCAATAAATAGCAACCCTTAAACTCCAGTCAAGTGACGTTGCTTGAGTTTAGATGAAGTCATCAGTCTGTTGCCGGCAGTGATCATATTCCAACTTTGTAACATGTCACATGGCAGGTGGCTGTGGCAGGGGCTGGTCTGTGCATAGACACCAGGATTTACATGCTTTTGTCATTTCTGAGCAAGTGAGGTTGACTTAGTAAAACAGTAAATGTCCGTTCACACAAGGGCGAATCGCCCCAAGTCGCTTAACATCTGAAATCCCATTGAAGTGAATGGGAGCCATCTTAATGTACACTACTGAAGTCGCTCCGACTTCAGAAAAGGTTCCTGCATGACTTCAATGCTACTTCTATCTGACTTGTGCCCATAGAATTCAATAGAAGTTGCCTCCAAGTCGGATCCCCCATCTATAAGGAAGCGACTTTACAGTGAAAAGAAAAGAATTTATCCAGGGCAATCCCCTCCCTCTCTTCTCTGATTGGCCACATGCAAAGTCTCCTGGCATGAAGTTGTGTTATAAGTCGTGCTGAAATTCGTGCTGAAAGTCGCCTGGCAAAGTCTGCCGAAGTCGGATCACCCCTGTGTGAAAGCAGGCTAAAGACTGATCACTTAGCAAGGTTTATGTATACTTAACTTAGTGAATAGGATGCAGTTGTGCTTAATTAAATCATTTAGGCTGGGTTCACACCAGTCCGGTGCGAATTCCGGCCTGTTTGCTGCTGAGAACGAACGGAGCTGCCGTTCGGTGGCTCCTGTACTTTCTCACTGCACAGCAGCTGCGAGCAGGGGAAAATATCCTGTTCACTTCGGAACACATTTCCGTGTTAGATGCGTTCCCATTGAACTAAATAGGCTGGGAATTCGCACTGAATTGCACAGAAAATGCACATGTTTTCTGTGCAATATGGAGTGCGTATGCACCACACCTACGTGAGCCTCACACATTGAAAACAATGTGTTTTCAAGTGTCATGCAAATTGGATGTGGTGTAAACTGCATCCAATTTGCATAGTTGGGAACCCAGCCTTAGGGTCCAGTCACATCCATTGTGCTGCACTGGGCTGCAGCACTCAACATAGGCTGAGCTCAATGACAAGCTCAAATCCACTGTTTCCAATAGGCCTAGTTCACACCAATGTGCTGCGGTGGCGTGTGCTAATGAAAATGGAATATGTTGCATTTAAACACAGTGCAGCATGCTGCAACACATTAGACCATATCTTAATGCATGTTATGGAAACAAAATAACATCAATGTACATTGCAAGGTTTTAAACAAACTTTGTTGCAGAATTTGTTATTCTGTAGAAATAACTGTTTATCTTATGTGCAGAGTTAATGTGAATGGAAATCTTTTTAGAATTATCAATCAGCTGCTGCACTTGCAGGGTTCTAATGAGGAAAGTGGCAGGGTGTGCATCCCTTTTAAATGTGATTTCCCTTTGGGAGCATTTCAGGAAAAACTGACATTTTTGTTGAAAGGGAAGCCCCCAATCTGACTTGTATCTTAGGCTTGGTTCACTGTGTGGGCTGGTTTCAGGAATCACATCTGTTCCCACAACCAATTGTGCTGCATTTAAGGGCTGCCATTCATTCATTCATTCATTCACATTTACAGGTGTGGGAACTTCAGGAAAGTTGCATGGTCAAAAAGACCATGTGATTTTCCTGCGGCCATGTTTTTGAAAAGGTGCATGCACCTCTTTTTTGCAGAAGGGCAGGCTTCTGGAAAAATCAGTAAGGTATTCGCACAAGCAGTAAATTACATCTCTGGGGGGGGGGGGGGTTGTTTTGTAAACCATCTGTGTACAGAAGGCCTCCAGGTTGCCATATTGCATTGCATTTTATAGTAAATTATAGCATTGCAGGTTGAAAAGGAAAGGTAATATTGAATAACATTTAACCACTTGCCAACCGTGCAATGTATATACAAGGCTGTAAGGTGGATTTGTTGTTCTGGTAGGGTGTACTATAACATCCTTCCAGAATCACACTCCTGAGCGCACCCGGCAGCATCTGTGACCACCGGTAGAACCGGTGCATCACGAATTGCAGTAAATGGCCATTTACAGCGGCCCTTCACCACATGATCGCTCCGTCAAATGATGGAGCGATCAGATGTAAACAAGCCGGCAAATGTCCGGCTTGTCTCTCCCCTCTCTGTACCGATTGGGTGCCAGTTCAGTGACCCATCCATCCTCATCCATGCTCCCCATCCAACCTCATTCGTGCTCACCCATCCATCCGTGCTCCCAATCCATCCTCATCCATGCTCACCCATCTATCCGTGCTCACCCATCCATCCTCATCCGTGCTCACCCATCCACCCTCATCCGTGCTCACCCATCCACCCTCATCCGTGCTCACCCATCCATCCATGCTCATCCATCCATCCATGCTCATCCATCCATCCATGCTCAGCCAACCATCTGTGCTCAGCCATGCATCCGTGCTCACCCATCCATCCATGCTCACCCATGCATCTGTGCTCACCCATGCATCCGTGCTCAGCCATCCATCCATGCTCAGTCATCCCCATCCATGCTCAGTCATCCTCATCCATGCTCAGTCATCCCCATCCGTGCTCAGTCATCCCCATCCGTGCTCAGTCATCCCCATCCATGGCTCATCCACCCCCATCCATGCTCATTTATGCCACATTCATGCTCATCCATACCATATCAGTTCTCATCTGTGACACATCCATGCCACTACAGTGTCCATCAGTGGCACTACACTGCTCATCCGTGCCACTACAGTGCCCATCAGTACCACTACACTGCCCATCCATGCCACTACAGTGCCCATCAGTGCCACTACAGTGCCTCACAATAGTGTAATAGGTAGTCAAATTAGATTTGAAATGTATGCCCCTTGAATGCCTGATGGTGCTCCCTGCATGTTGGGCCTCTGTATGTGGACAGGCTGTGTAAAAGTGTCACACGTGGTATCGCCATACTCTGGAGGAGTAGCAAAATATATTTTGGGGTGTAATTTTTGCTATGGACATGCTGTGTGTTAGAAATATTGTATAAATGGACAACTTTGTGTAAAAAAATGTGTTTTCATTTTATTTCCACATTTTCCAAAGACTTGTGGAAAAAATTACATGTTCAAAAGACTAATTATGCCTCTTAGATTATATGTTGGGGTGTTTACTTTCCAAAATGGGGTCTTTTTTTGTTGTTCTCATTGTCCCTGTGCTCCAAAAGTGCAAAAGGGAGTCAAGAAATGAGATGTGTAGTTTATGTCCCTAGAACGCCTGATAGTGCTCCCTGCATGTTGGGCCTTTGCATGTGGCCACACTGAGTAAAAGTCTCACACATGTGATATCACCATACTCAGGAGGAGTAGTAGAATGTGTCTTGGGGTGTAAATTGTGGTATGCATATACTGGGTGTGAGAAATAACCAATTAATATGACAATTTTGTGAAAAAAAAAAAATCTTCATTTTGCAAAGAATTGTGGGGAAAAATGACAACGTGAAAAAACTCACTATGCCTCTTACTAAATTGCTTGGACTGTATAATTTCTAAAAAGGGGTCATTTAGGGGGTATTTGTACTTTCCTGGCATGTCAGGTCTCAAGAAATGAGATAGGCCGTCAGTACATCAGGTGTGATCAATTTTCAGTGATTGCCACAATAGCTTGTAGACTCTATAACTTTCACACAGACCAAATAATATACACCAATTTGGGTTATATTTACCAAAGATATATAGCAGTATAAATTTTGTCTTAAATTTATGAAGAAAAATTACTAATTTGCAAAATTTTATAACAGAAACAAAGAAAAATGCATTTTTTTACAAAATTTTTGGTCTTTTTTCATTTATAGCGCAAAAAATAAAAAACCCAGAGGTGATTAAATACCTCTAAAAGAAAGCTCTATCTGTGTGAAAAAAAGAAAAAAAAATCATATGGGTGCAGTGTAGTATGACTGAGTAATTGTCATTCAAAATGTGAGAGCACTGAAAGCTGAAAATTGTTCTGGTTAGGAAGGGAGTTTAAGTGGCCAGTGGTCAAATGGTTAATTACACTTGTGTCACAATTATATATGTTATATTATTGTTTTTTTTTCATTTATTATTTTTTCCCCACAAAAGTGGAGTTACCCTCTAAGTTAAGTAAACGTACCCTTACATACACTTTCCAAAATAAACAGACTTTATTCCTTTAGCAAATGAACCCCAATATGTTTTAATTCAAGAAGAGAGTTATATAAAATAACATTACTAAGTATATAGATCATTTGCACAACTATACAGATTTATGTACAGTATTGGATTGTAATCTAAAAGCATAATATATATATATATATATATATATATATATATATATTAACAACATTTTAACAGGCAGGAATTTGAAGAAAGTTGGAGGAATGTTGACTAGGGTTTCCACCTCATCCTTTTAAAACCAAACACATATGAATTACACAGGTTTTGTGGCTGATTAACCACTTAAGGACCGGAAGGATTTCCAGCTTTAGGACCGGAGCCCTTTTTGCGATTCGGCACTGCGTCACTTTAACTGACAATTGCGCGGTCGTGCGACGTTGTACTACTGCGTCTCCCCTAGTTTATGGTGGTTTTCTTTCGAGATAAACACCCTTTTTTTCCTGCGTTTAAAGCAAACCCATGTTGCAGCGTGCTGGCGCGTTAACAGTCAATTTCACTGCGTCACGGCTTAGCGTTTTTCCCGAGGCCAGGATTTCGACCTTTAGGAAGGCCAGGAATTCACCAATTAGTCGGTGTTTTGGACACATTAAGTATACACAAACCAAAATTTTCCTACTCCACCTTTGGGATCAGTTGTAAGGAGGTTGAAAGAAGTTTAAGGACGGACAATTTTACAACAATTATATATATATATATATATATATATATATATATATAATAC
>BLSH010447254.1:150364-160602 GCA_018402905.1 Glandirana rugosa | reverse complement strand
ACTTATTTAGACTTTCTAGATGCTGCCTTTAATTAGCCACATTAAACTGTTTTTTGTTAAGTAGTGCGACAAGTTTATTATAAAACATACAAATACTTTGTAAAAAGATCATTGTAAAAAATGTCACACATTTCTATAGCCATCCACATATAAAACAATATGTATGAATATGCAAACCTTTGATAAGCCACACCTTTCAATGTATTTACTATTATACACATAAATACAGATTTTCTTAAACGTATGATTACTTTATTATTATTCCCTAGGAGGAATAGAGATGGCTTTATTCAACATTTGTTGCTGAAGACTTTATCGGGAGCTCAGAGGTGTAAATTATATATTCTAATGCATGTCTCATATGTCATAATATGAGGCAAAAAAGTTTCTCTGCTGTGTGGGGGGTCACAGGAGGGAACAAACAGGAAGGCTTCAATCTACTGTGATACCATTCCATGTCCTACATGGGGAATCTGCTCCCACTGGCGCATTTTCCCTATATAGGATTCTGTGAATGGTGGGGAAATGTTTATCACTCTTAAAGTGATAGTAAACTCTGTGAAGAAAAGCCCTCCTGCAAGGCAATGTTATAATGTGCTAGTATGCATCGCATACTAGCACATCATAGGAAAATTAAAACAAAGCCCTCCAGTGGTGTGCTGTCACCGCTGACAAGGCTTCCATCTTCACTCACTCTTCCTTCCAGTTTGGCGGGCTCCAGTTCTTTGGATGAGCCACGATGCACACAGGAGCCGCTGTTCATGGCACAAAGCTCTGAAGGAAAAGCACAGGTATTCTGTTCCTTCAGAGTGCATGCACACGTGACCTCACCGGTAACTTCACAAGTAAATTTCTCCGAAACTATGCATGTTTAGGAGATACTTACTGTACCTATAGGTAAGCCTTTTTATAGGCTTACCTATAGGTAAAAATCAACCAAGGGCGTTTACTCCAACTTTAAACTACCCAACCTATCAGATATTGGTTACTGAAAGGAGGTCATACACAGCTCCCCACACTGCCCCCCCCAGTATCTCAATGGAGCAGTTCAGGGTGACCCTACTGCATGTAGTCGCAACTCAAGTGTATCAACACAGTCAGCTCCACATGATGAGCGTTTAGTTGTATGGTATCTAATAATTTTGTTGAACTACATTTTAACAAAAAACAGTGTTTAGTGTTGCTAGTGGAAGGTGGCAGGTTGTGACCCTAAGACTACATAACACAGTGTTAGAACTGTTGCACATTCACAGCTCTGTGTACATTCCTCAGAGGATTGCGAATATGCAATTAAATTAAAGTTATGGCAAAAGAGACACTGCACCACCAGACAATGTTTAAAGTTAGCTGATGTCGTAATAATCTAATATAAAATTAATAGTTTAAATTTAAACCATATGATTTCAAATGTATAATACACTTTTGCTAAAAGATATGTGTATTAAAAAATAAGTATTTTAGTGTTTGACTTTAAATTTTGGCTTATAGTTTTTCCCCAAAGATTTTAGAAATAAATATGTTTTATTACCATATTCAAAGCCCATTGCACACAGAGAAAAAAACAGTGTGTCATTACAAATGCATTTTTCTGTCTAGCATGACTAAAGCAGTAACACATATGTTCTCATATGTCTGCAGACTTCAGTTACTTTCTATGATCAAAGTAAAATATAATACAGCAGCAAGACATGTGCTGTGCTCTGACCTACTTAGTGTAAGCAATGTGGTCTTTGTTTACCATAAAGGTTACAGCTGCTTGAAGATATCTATGGATGTGTGTACTGATGCATTTTCTGCATGGGACAGGAAGATGTTTATGAAGATGCATCCCCTTCATAGTAACAATGGTACATTTGCATGTTGACATAGATCACATACAGCAGACAGGGATAAGGATGGCAACACTTGACAGGCTGTCACATTCATTTAAGCTCATGGTCAATACACTCTAAAGGGGCGTTTCCACTCGCTCTGTGAAAGGGTTACTTGTTCCGACGATGAGGGAGACTGCTTTTCCAGGCAAATAATCCTATTCAGACTCTTCCTAAGAGAGATTAAGGATGAACATGACTGTGACAATACTGCTTTGCTCGATCAACCAAGGATAAAGATGATGGCAACAGGTTGGGACGTTCATTAAACATGTGGTCAATACAATCTAAAGCAGGGGTGCCCAACCCTTTGAAGAGCGAGGGCCACTTAATCGGCTTGGTAACCAGTTGCGGGTCACAATGAGTGGAGCGGGCGAACAACAGGTCTGTGTCCTCTCCAAATATGCAGAGCAGACACGGACACAACCCACTCTACTCTATGGGCCCTCCGATCCTATCCACTCAGACAGAAGGGGACAGATCCCCTACTGTTTTTTTTAGCAGATTGGAGGTGGGTGTAAATTGACACAAGTCGTTTTACATCTGTCACTCCATAGAGGTGAATATAGGGTCGGATTGGGTCAGACCGATCGCGTGAAAGGAGCCTAAGGCTGCTTTCACTCTGATGCTCTGTGGTTTACCCACACAGCAGGTGCCGCACAGTGCACCTGTGGCTTTTCTGCAGGTTAGCTGCACTTTGCCATAGACTTCTATTAGATCTTGCAGGTATGGTGCGCCTTTCTGAAAGCGCGCCAAGCCTGCAGGTAATACCAGAAGTCTATGGCTCAGTGCAGGTAACTCGCAGGTTCACTGCGCTGCACCTGTGGATCAGTTTGAAAGCAGCCCAGTAACCACTGCAGAACAGATATGCCCATATATACATTGTGATTTTAGTAATAAACTTGCCTTTAATAATGGTCTTCCATTCAGGTATCACCAGCTGTTGCTGTCCCAGGCATAGTCTATTTGATATCACTCCGTCTGACAGGAGCTGGCACTGTACAGGAAGCATTGGCTTATGCGGCTCTACTCCGCAGCTGCTTGTTTCCTATACCGCCGGCTTCATTCACAAAGGTGATGCGACCTACGATCTTGGCTTGCCAACCCACCATCCCAGAGCAGGAGGTCGCGGGCCACATCAGAGGGCTCTGCGGGCCACATGTTGGGCACCCCTGCTCTAAAGGAATGTTTCCACTGGCCCAGTGAGGGGTTGCCTATTCTGGCAATGTGAAGTCTCAGGGGCTTCCGAGGCAAATGATCCACTTCAGTTTCTTTGAAAGAGAAGATACGAATGCATATGACTGTATGAATCCTGCTGTTTCAAGCAGCCAAGGACAAAGATGTAAACACCGAATAGGTTGTCACATTCATTAAACATGTGGTCAATACACTCTAAAGGAGTTGTTTCCACTCACCCTGTGAAGGGACTGGGTCCAGGAAATTGACACATGTCTCCTACCTAGCCTGAATAAACTTTTAGCTGTCAATCCTGTTCCACTGGCCCCTGTGATCACATGCTAAATGCATCATCTATCAGGGAGCCCCTCTGCTGGTCTCTGGGGTGGCATATGAGTGTAAATAACTCTCAATGGAAACGCAGTGCAATATCATGGCTGGAGTGGACATTTTCCCTATTACTGGGTTACTGAGCTTCCTTATGGAGGAGACACTCCACTGCTGCTTAATAGTCATTGAACAAGCTCAATGTTTTTGCTTGCCTTCTTTTTCTGCACAAAAGCAAATGCCAACCCCAAATAAAGACCAGTACAACTTAAGAAGGTAGGAGACAGTGCCCATCTGCTTCCCAGGAAAAGCAGCCTTCTTCAGGCTCTGTCCAGATGTGCAGAAATATGACTTTATGAATCCTGCTTTGCTCAGGCAGTCAGGGATTAAGATGATGTTGGACACAATTGTCAAAATTAATTAAGCATGAGGTCAAGACACTCTAAAAGAGCTGTTTGGACTTGCTTGTGCAAGGGTCATCTATTCTGGCAAGGTTCAGTTTTCCTTCCAAAGCCAGTAACTGGACTCCAGAGCTTTCTCTGGCTGATCAACTTCTTCGGACTTTCCCAAAAAAGAATATATGTAGGAGGATGACCCATGTCTGCTTTTTAATTCCTCCTTTCTAAGGCTGGTGAGATGCCTTTAGTCAGAAAGCAGTGAAAGTAATTTAAAGGGCTTCTGAATCATTAGGCGAGGGCCCTGGAGATGCTACAGAGCTTTGGTTGGTTGATCATCTTCAGCAAGAGCCAGGTAGTTCCCTAACAGAGGTTATAGTATCTGGGTGTCTCAATTGACAGTAGTGGGGAAGTTGTTCCACAGAAGAAGATACCCCTCTTGATCTTGATGGTCCACGCTCTGGCAAGTCTAGGCCTAGGCTTAGGCTCAATGGCATCAAAACCTTAAATTTGCTTTACTCCAGCAGTGGGTGAAGCTCGCTGTTAGGATCAGTTTGCTCAAGGAAGATTGAAGGGAGCGATTCCTCATTATAGAGTTGATGGCAGCAAGGAGGCATTACTGATATTTGCACCACTACTTCAGGGCCATTGTGAGGATTCAGACAGACAACAGTAGCATATGTGTCGAATCAGGGAGGAATAAGCAGCCTTGAGCAAATTGCGGCACACATCTTTTGATTGCCGGAGTGCAATCTGTTGCCCCTGTCAGTCTCTTACCTTCCTGGAGTGGAGAATATGTGAGCAGACACTTTTTGAGCACATGCTTTCTGGATGTAAACAAATGGATGTTTACTACAACTGTTTGCTCACTACAAGTGGTCTTAATGGCATCTCCTGTCAGTGCTTAGCTGCCAGTGTTCTTCTCCTGGTTCTTCCACCCGAGAGCCAAGGGTCAGGATGCTCTGTCCCAGCACTGGATTTTCTGGCCTGTATACATTTTTCCTCAAACTTTTCTAATCCTGAACGTGATCCATTCATGGTTTCTGCTGTCGAGGCAGTTGCTGATAGCTCCACTGATGGTACTTCAGAGATCTTTGGTACTCGGGTGGCATGCCTAATCCCAATATGGCTCAATTGGATGGCCTAGTTATTTGTAAGAAGCAGGCTAGCTCAGGTGGGCATAGTAGAAGAGGTTCAGTGGATGTTGCTCGAATCTTGGAAGATATCCTTGAATGCTATGTACTATAGCATGTGGAAAAGATCTTTGGGGTGGCATTGATTATTCGATTCAATCCTGAGTCTTCCTCTTATATTGAGGTCTTGGAGTTCTTGCAATCAACCCTAGACAAAGGGCTTAGCTACAGTTCTGTCCAGCTGTTGACCATTTCAGCTTGAACTGTTCATTGTGTAGAGTATCCGTTTGGTGGCATGTTTTTATGCAAGCAACCTTATAGCTAAATCAACAACCAGTCGGGTCTCGGAAAAAAAATCCCAGTTTTCTCAGCCAAGTCTCCATATTGTGAGCTGTTTCAAGACAGAGTGGTTTCTAATCCAGTTCCGTCCTTTCTTCGAAAGGTTGGACTTTTGCATATAAGTTGGGAAGTGGTGCAATCTTCATTGTCTGCAGTTTTGGGACATGAAGAATGGTCAAGGGTGGACACAATTTTTAGGTCATTTTTGTCACGTATCTGCAGAGAACGCAGAAGTTCAGGCTGGCAGATAACTGGTTCATCTATCAGTAAGTCCTAAAATGGGTCACATGGCCCCATCAAGAATCCTTTTTCCTCTTGGATAGTCCAAACCATCAGATGGGCATAGGTAGCTTCAGGTCTTTTCCCTCCAGGTGGGGTTCATGCACATTCCACAATAGCATCATCTGCTTTGTGGGCAAGTCATGCCAGGATTCCAATGGAAATGCTGTAAGGCTGCCAGCTAAAAGTCCCCTAACGCTTCCACCTATTATTACTGTTTGGACATGATGAATGGCCCTTCCTGGGCTTTGGGCACCTTGGTGCTTGTTTCTGTGCTTTCTGTGTGATTTTTGATTCATTCAGTCTGCATAGTTTTTGTTTTTATTTTGCTTGGTCCCGCCCTTTCTTTTCATGCTAGCTATATCCCATTCATAGGCTAACATGATTAGCCCCGGGACTACAGAAAATTGTTACCATACTTACTATAATTTTCCTTTCCTGGGACCTCATCATGTCAATCTAGGGTTTCCCACCCTGGTGTTTTGTCGCAAGGTCATGTTAGGAATGCTGGGATATGGGGGAATGCCTCCTTTAATTTGAGCAGGGGATTGTCCTGTGGGGTCACAGGGGTGGAGCTGACCCATTCTTAGGCTGACATGATGAGCTCCCAGGAAAGGAAAATTACAGTAAGTATGGTAACAATTTTCCGTATGATCCCATCTGTATACCACTAGGGACAATTCTCTTCACTCCTTATTCCATAGCCAAAGCAGCAAGTGAGAAGTAATCCTTACACATTAAGTGAATTCCTTGGGGACCCCACAGATCACCAGAATTAGTGGCCCCATTTGAAGATTTCCCCTCTATCACTTTTCTGGGGACAACTCGAAATTTGGGATTTTATCTTACTTTCACTTTCAATAATAATGGTAAACAGGACAAATAGAGAGGATGAATCTCCCTAAAGGGAGCACAGACAGCAATAAAAACTGACAGGCGTTCTAATTCCTCTCTACTCTGTCCAAACTTAAAAAAAAAGATTTGTCTTTAGTTATACTTTAAGGATTGTGTGATGAAGAAGGCATGTCTTTTAAAAGCTGATTTTTTTACATAAAAAAAAAAGCTTTTTTCATTCTAAATATGGAAAGTTGATTTAAAGATTACATATGAAGTTCTTATAAAGGTTAGGCTCATGAAGAGGGTGTGTCTTTTAAAGGCTAATTTTGAGGATTTTTTTTTTCAAATCTGAATTGAGAAGACACTCCACATATTTTTTACAACATTATGAAAGTAACAGACAGAACAGTAGCAGATAAATGTCAAGTGACTGACTAATTTTTCAGAAATTGAAGGACTTCCTTCTCTATGATTTTAAAAACTAAGCATTTATTTCATGAAAACTATTGAGCAGCCCAGGGCTGTTTTAGTTTATTATTCTTTCACTCTCTATGCTCTGCCATTGCTTTGTTTCAAAGCCAACTGCTAGTAGTCCTGTGCTGTTGTGATGGAGTTCAGTTAAAGAGCAATTAGCTCAGAATCAGCAGGGCTGAAATCTCACACTGCGAGTATTGAAAGTTCATGAGCTAATCCTCAAGGGAAACAACACAAATATTACAGTAGATTTTCTTATTGCAAAGCACAGCTAACCCCTGGTACTTGTAGATTGCACTAAATCAAACACGTTGTTTTTCAGCTATAGCTTCAAGCAGCAAAAAAATTAAATATGACACAAGGTATAAACTAATTGGGATTTGTTGTAATAAATAATGGATGCACTCACCACATGACGATAGATACACATGTTATTTATGTCACTATGAGATTTCTTCAACAAATGTAGGTAGTGTCAGATATGATAGCCCCTGGTAAAAAGATATTTCATATTTCGTGGACAGACAGCATGGAGTTTGCTAAACATTATTGCTGTTCTCTGATAAACAGTGTGTAACAGTTACAGTTGGACTATCCATAAACTTATTGGAGGTATATTGGTTCTCCAGATCTTAAACATCTCATAATTAGTGTTGAGCAAACCCGGACTGTAAAGTTCGGGTCCGTACCGAACTTTGGGGTGTCCGGGACCCGGACCCGAACCCGGACTTTTCAAAAAAGTCCGGGTTCGGGTCAGAGGTTCTGGTAATTTTACTAAAAGTTCTGAAAATTGCTGTAAAAAAGTCCAGCAAAGTCCTAGAGGTCTGCAAAAGGAAGGAAAATTGGGGTAAGGGTCGAACAAGTGCCCTACAAAGAAATGGGGACAGGAAAATAACTAAAAGCATTTTTAAAAAAAAATCAACAGTGATATGGGTTCGCCCGGTTTTAGTTAAAGTGTTACACACAGTTTCCAGATGTTTGCAGAACAGTAGTATGGCTTCTCCCGGTTTAGTTAAAGTGTTACACACAGTTTCCAGATGTTTGCAGAACAGTGATATGGGTTCTCCCGGTTTTAGTTAAAGTGTTACACACAGTTTCCAGATGTTTGCAGAACAGTAGTATGGCTTCTCCCGGTTTTAGTTAAAGTGTTACACACAGTTTCCAGATGCTTGCAGAACAGTGATATGGGTTCTCCCGGCTTATTTATACTTTTTTGACACAGTTTGAAGATGGTTTTAGAACAGTGATATGGCTTCTACCGTTAATTAATACTTTTCAGACACAGCTTGAAGATGGTCCACATCCACCTCCATTTTTGATTTTTTTATGAAATTATTTTTTTAAAAATGCGTTTAGTTATTTCCCTGTCCCCATTTCTTTGTAGGGCACTTGTCCCACCCTTACCCCCATTTCCTTCCTTTTGCAGACCTCTAGGACTTTCCAGGACTTTTTTACAGCCATTTTTGTGCCTAAAAGTTTGGGTCCCCTTTGATTTCAATGGGGTTCAGGGTCCGGAACAAAGTTCGGGTTCTGTCCGGACCCGAACCCGGACTTTGTCCTGAAGTTCGGCCGAACCAGCAGAACCCGGACTTCCAGAAGTTCGCTCAACTCTACTCATAATGAATCAATCCAACAATACATATATCTCTGAACTGTAAGTTCATTTTTCCTAATTTGATTACCTGGGACAAAATAAGCCAAAATAAAGTTGTTTTTATTTTATTCTTATATAACCCTAGATGATAGTGGAATATTGCAGGAAATGTACCAAATTCTTTTTATTTTTTTAGTAAAAAAAGGAAAGGACAACATGGCAGCTATAAGCTGCCAGTGGGGTTGATTTGTGAAAACTGGAGAGTGCAAAATCTGGTGCAGCTGTGCATGGTAGCCAATCAACTTCTAACATGGAGGCTGATTGGTTTCTATGCATTGCTGCGTACAGAAAAATGTGATGGAGATTTTGTGTATGATTAAATAAAAGCCCTGGTCTGAAGCTTCATTTTTTTTTTTTAATTATTATGCAAGGATAATTTGTCCTAAAGCAAACCTGTATTTTGCCTAATAAAAGCACAGTACTTCTGTTGCAAGGTACCTTCCGCCCATTCCCTTGAATCTTTAAAAACAATTCAGTACTTTGGGGCATTTCTCCTTTTCCTCCCACAAAGCAATATTTAGAGTCTCATAGCCAGCTGACAAGACTGAGACTTGTCATATTGGACTGTGGATAGGCATATTTAATTCCGTGTAACTGCAACTCAGACTTGAAAAGACATCAATGCTTACATTGCAGGCAAGAAAATACATTTCCCCATAGAAAGGTACTTATAAATATAAGATTATCTAGACCTACAGTGGGGCAAAAAAGTATTTAGTCAGCCACCAATTGTGCAAGTTCTCCCACTTAAAGATGAGAGAGGCCTGTCATTTTCATCATATGGGGAGGGGAGCCTCTTAAAGAAGAAGTTACAGGTCTGTGAGAGCCAGAAATCTTGCTTTTTTGCAGGTGACCAAATACGTATTTTCCACCATAACTTGCAAATAAATTCTTTAAAAATTAGACAATGTGATTTTCTGGATTTTTTTTCTCATTCTGTCTCTCAAAGTTGAAGTGTACCTATGATGAAAATTACAGGCCTCTCTCATCTTTTTAAGTGGGAGAACTTGCGCAATTGGTGGCTGACTAAATACTTTTTGGGCTCACTCCCGTGCATTAGTGACTACTTTTAGTCAGAGAAAGGAATTACTAAAGCACTTAGTCAACAAATAGTCACAATTGCAAATTTACAAATTGTCACAAAACTTAGCGACCATTCACCTCCTAGAACCCGGTGCACAGCAGAAAAAAAACATGATCTTAAGCAATATATACTTCCTATACATTTGTTGATCATTTTAAAAATAACTGCTTTAAAATGATTCTAAATGTGTCTGTATAAAGTGATATATTACAAAGAATCCAAACAGGCGTTGACTTTACCTAGTTAAAATATCTCAGTAGTGACACAACTGAGCATGCCCATACCAGAAAAACTACAACTTGCCTTCCCTCGATTGTTTTTTTTAAGTACCATAGTAAATACCGGTTTTCAGTCTGGAAATATTTTCCCGGAGACTACCGGTAAATATACGTAACGTGAAATACTTAAACATTTTCATACATATGAAACGTGAAATTAGTGAATCACTCTCGCGCCCATGTCCTTGTAAGTAACTAGGATGAATATTAAGTAAAAGTATATATTTACAATCGGATAATTAGCCCGAAATCGTTTTTGACAAAGGGTATAAAACTTGTTGTAAAGGTCTGACTTTTGGCCATAAATGATACCATGAATTTTTTTTGTTAGCTCCCTTCCGTTCAACATCAAAAAGACCATACCCGTACGAGTCAACACAGTGATGACTCT
>BLSH010447254.1:80212-95953 GCA_018402905.1 Glandirana rugosa | reverse complement strand
AAAAAAAAAAGAAATTAATAAAAGCATTTCCAGTTTTCAAATTTTGAGTTTTCTATATTATTTAGTAATTTGCTCTACAAAACAACAGCTGGAACTAATTGCTTAAAGAAGCTCTAAAGATCTTTTTTTTTAATGATCAGAAAGGTTTTACTTTTGTGCTTTGGGTTTACTTCAATATTAAGAGGAATAGAATAAAACTTTATAAACGTATGAAAAATTATTACGAGCCATGACAAATCCTTGTTATTAGCTTTGCATTCCAAGATTGATACACTAGGGCAACTTGTGACAGATATAGTAATCTGAGGCTCTATGATCATCTGAATGAAAGGCTTAAACAGGACCTCAGCTACAGTATTTTTGGGATGTAAAAAGATTGGTGGGTGGGTATATAAGGATTGGAGGTTCCATCCATCTTTTGTATGCCAAAGGCCAGGAGTGACAGAAATGTGTTATCGTCTATATGAGTTTTATCCTGTATTCATTATGAAGAAATATGGAAACTTCAATAGTGCTGGCATTTTGTTGTTTGTTACTATGCATGTTTGGGAAAAAGTGTTGCCCTGCACTCTCTGCAGGTGGCACTGTTTCATCTCTGAATACATTGTGAGATTTCATCTTGTTACCTGAGATTATTGCCAACCCACACCACCATGACCAAAAAACAATACTTGGCCCTTTCTTGGGAATGAATGCACACTAGTGCATTTCCGTTGTAGCTATGTTGCAGTGTAGATGTGTTGCCTTAGTGGTTTAGGGTGTTGTTCAAAATGAATTGCACCCAGGGCCACCAAAGCGTGTAATGTCCTGTAACCAACACGCATTCCCACTGTGCGAGTAAGATATCCCTGCCTGAATTATCAACTGTGTTAAAACACCATCATCATGCTAGCTGACCTAGATTAAATGGTATCTAAACACAAAAACAAAAATGTTATATATCTGCCCTTAGGTGTGGTGGCTTTTTTCTTTTATTTTCACCTGGTGATACTAACACACACAATTTCTGACAACATGAACAGGTATATTTCCAGAATTGCAAAATATTGGTCTGTACTTGCTTGGAATTTACCTAGCCTTACAAAAAGGAAAAATAATGCAGCCACCACATCACAGAAATTATAAGATATATTATTCGAAATACTTTTTCTTGGTTTTACAGTAGATATATGTTTAAACCTTTCTATATGTTTGTGTGTATACATGTATATACTGCGTGTGCATAGGTCATTTTTGATAATAAGTCTTCTTGACTGTTCTTTACCACTATGCTTCAGGGTCTAGATTGAAAGTCTCAAAGTAAATGTGCTGTTGTATTGTTAAACAATAGTGTGATGTTAACAAGACAAGGCATAATTCTAGGTTTATTTACTGAAGCAAGTTGTACAAGCCCGAGTGTAAGTGTAAGGCTGTTTATTAATGATATAGACATTTTGAAAATATGTTAATCCCATCTAATTGGTTATTTTGTCCAATAATTACTTCAGTAAACATGAAGACAGTCTTACATAAATGAAAATCAAATGATATTTATGTAAACAAATATTTGTTCAGATATAATAAGGATAGTGAAATTAGATAATATAGAAGTGTTTGGTCTTGAGAGGCAATGACAAAAATAAGCTAAAACAATTCAGATGACTAAAATACAACTAAAACTAAAATGGTGTTTTAGTCAAAATATTAGCCCAAAAGAGTAGACCAAAAATAGCTAATTAAACATAAATAAATATTCAGTGATATATCGTGAAATAAATCTCCTTACGATCAATACTCAACTAAGTTGAAAAAAAAAACACAGAGTGCTGCTCACATCGATGTGCGTTCCAGCATCTAATGAATGATAATTAACCACAATGCTGTCACTTTTGAGAGCATGAATGTTAATCTGGGACTGCTAGCTGCTCATCAAATGCCCAAGCTAAGAACTATAAGCAATTGTTCGAACTGTAAATCACTAGTCACAGCGCTGTCCCTATCATGCTGCCACAAACACAATATATACCTTGAATGGACAAAATAATACGTTGTGCAAAAAATCAGCAAAACACATGTCCCAATGCAGTCCAAACAAAAATAAACACACAAATTTATGGATAATTATATATCTGTCTTGCAAAGTGTCATTGTGCTTAAATTGCTCCAAAATATGACTTCATAAGGTGCTCCAATGTAAAGTGCTTCTGTGCTAATATTCCTGCTTCACAGTGCTGTATACATTGCTCTGTGCCCAATGTCACTCACCAGATTCTTTTGACTTTGTGCTTCTCAGCAACAAAGTCTCCCAGGCTTGTGAATATTCCCCTCCCATGTCTTTGCAGGATAATCGCCTCTGTACACTGCCCTATAAACTGTTGACACTACCCTCTGCCCTGCTAACTCCTTGTACACTGCCCTACTGACTCCTATACACTGCTCTGATGACCTCTCATCCTCTGCCCCTTTGACATGTGTTACTGCACCACAAATTCAGACAGGCTAGATGTGGCCCTGTTGACAACACATACAGAAGGCAATTTGTCTTGTGCCCTATGAGTTCATTGACATGATGTGCTGCATTGGTATGAGCTGAAAGAAAAGTAGTACTTGTACCACTTTTATTCCGTGCAGCATGCTGTGATGCAGTACTTCACAATCTGCTGCAGTGGACAAAGACTAACGAAAAGTCACTTTGTGACATTTCAATAAAGATGAAAAAAGAAAAAGTAAACAGTGTGATGCTTCTTTTTTGATGCACTGCTCCCTTCACAGTGCACACCAGAGGCTACAGTAAAACATGGCTTCTGGTGAGAAAGAGCCCTAAGTGTTCTCCATTATAAACCCAGAGATGCAATTACAAGGTCCTGGGTCCCACTGGGATCCATCTTCTGGCTCACAAATACAGATGAGTAAATCTGTTGTGATTTGTAATAAACTGGGCAGCATAAAGCAGTTTGGAGAGATGCTTCACTTTCCGGCTGTATTGACTTCTTGAATGTGCACAGAACCCCCCCAATTTGTGACATGGACTAATCAGGTATAAATATTAAAGAGAATTGGTAAATTAAGAGTAGCCTGGTGAACATACGATTCACCAGATTTGCAGTAAACTTTGAATCAATTCACTCCTCTGTACTCAGCAGTAGTTTAAATAATCAGAAATGAAGTTATGGAATCAATAGAACAATCTGCCTCTATAAATATTGATCCTGATATAGGATATAATTTGAAGTCCCCTGTTGCCAGCAGTTACTAGAAAAGTCAATCTTTAAACTCTTTCAAACTACCGCTCTGGTAGGTATAGCTAAAGCTCTAAATTAAACACATTGTGATTCAGCTACTTACTGTGCAAAAAATTTACATAATGCACAATTTTAACAACTTTCATTGCATTGCAGTGCTCTATAGGCTGTAATGAACACATTTTGAATGATGCATCAATCTATTTTTTATTTTTTTTTTAGGAAAATCACATTTACCTGAATCCCTTATACTTTTACCAAAATATAGGTTTCCTTAAAAAGTGGGCCCTACATTTTTACTATCTGTACTAGTAAAAAAAGACAACAAAGAGCATCAAACACTAATTATTTTTAAATGATTTGCCACAGTAAAGGATATAAAGGTAGGGGTGTAAAAGATTTGGAGCTGAATGGCATTTGTTGGTACATATGCTGATAATTACCCTAATATTTAGGGAGTAACTCCACTTAGGTACTCCCTAAAAAAACATTGCCCTGTGAGTGATCTATATACATTTCAGGCATTTTAACAAATTTTGTTGCAGATTCCTACGTGTTGTTGTTCTGAAGAAATAGCTGTTTGTTTGTCTGTATCCATTTGCAAAGTGAATCAGCTGCTTCACCTGCAGGGCTAGAAAGAAAAAGGCGGGGTCTGCATCCCTTTAGACATGATTTCCCTTTGGGAATATTTCACCAAAAATAACATTTTTGATGCAAAGGATGTTCAGAATCCGTTCAAAATCTGACTTGCGTCTGGGAAATCAGTTCTTGTGGGAAAATTAGTAAGCCAATCACTCAAGCAAGAAATTACATTTCTGGGGAGGGGGGGGGGGCATTCTGTACACCATCTGTGAACAGAATGCCTCCAGGTAGCCATATTGCATTGCATTTTACAGAAAATTACAGTGCTGTATATTGAAAAGAAAATGTAATTTTCAATAAAAAGAACATTTTCAGAAAAGTAGATAAGTCATTTTCTGCTGACTTGGGTTAGTTCACCACTTTACCAAAAGTTTTTTTTACACCTAACAATGGGTCCTATGATTCCAGAATAGGCTTCACCAAATATTCAAAAAGTAACCTGAATGTATACATCTGTGCAAAAGCAGGTATGACTCAATAATAATGTTTTTAACAATTCTTACTATTGATAAAACCAACATGAAGAAAATTGTTGGGTAATGATATGTATCAGTAGGTATGCTGAACAAGATGTCCCAAAATGGATTAGGCGGAGAAACGATTGATTACATTTGATGATATTTTATTCTCATTTAGAAACTACAAAATGTGTCATTTTTGTGTCATTAGTAAGGTATGCATTATAAATCAGCAATACAGAGGTGCAAAAGAACCGTCATTATTTTTTTCTTTTTTTTTTTTGTCCCAAATAATTTTCAGTAGATGATTTTATAATGTCTAATTGTGTGAACCTTTTCTGCAAATGTCTAAAAGAGGAGAAAAACTTAATTTAAACAACTATAATTTAGTGAGAAAAAATAGTAATAAGACTTTACACAATCATCACATCCCCTACGAGACACTAGGCTATGAGTCAAGGAAGACTGATTGGCTTTTTATGCTTACAATAATGTCATTAGCTATGTAGTTAGAAATATATTCAGTATGTTAATCAGTTTAATTTATTTGAGCAGTAAAAACATTCCTTCTAATTTGTGATCAAAAAGTGACCTGTTTCAGCAATGCACAAAGAGTGTCCTAATCAGCTAGCTTTGATTTTGGTGAAAAATTACTCTATTATAAAACCCTGAGCTTTACCAGACCTGCAAATTGATGAATCAATATGAAATATTACATCAACTGTGATGTACTGCTGATTTGTGCACGTAAAGTCTGAATTGTAGCTAGATCAGATTATAATGTAATGTCAAGTTGATCTATGTAAAGTTGATCAAATGATGATTAACTTATTTTAACCCCTTGGTGTAAAAAGACAGTGCAAAAAAAAATCCCTTTTTGCATTATCATGTGTATGTTTTACCTTCTTGCTTACGTGTATTCCTTTTATGTGTATGACATCTTTTGAGTCAAGCATATTTAGTTTTTTTTTGTTTTTTTATTACTAATGAAGGATAATGCCTTTCATAACATTTTATGACATTTAAACTGAACTCCAGGCAAGTTACTGTAAATACACAGAGGAAATACATATGATATCTGTTTAGCTGCCAAATGCTTTTTCTGTTCATCCAGTCCTGCGATTTACGCAGCTCTGCCACACAGCAGCCTTTGGCAGGGGAAGAGACCTGATTTTTGGATCTGATTTTTGTACTGATGCAGTTGGGTAACACTTACAGATATTGTCTTTCATACAGCATGTGAATTGTCAGGGAAAAGAAAAAAAATCATACTGAGGCACTCATCTCTCTGTCACTCTGCTCTCTCTTTCTATCTGCATGCTCTTTGTTAGCATATGAGCAATGCAACACAACTGTGGACACAGCCAATGACTGATTAGTCTACTGGCCCACTGCCGGTACCGGTATCATGTGATCGCTATGACCAAACACAGCAAATCACATAGCAATTGTAAGCAATGAATGGTTTTGATTGTGTTTCTAGCTGTGATTGAACACAGTGATATACAGACAGGGCCAATCACAGCTCATCTGTACCATGTGATTGACTATGGCCAGTCAAATTTAATTGCAACAATACACACTGAATGAATCAGTTTAGTTGAGTAAAAATATAATATATATAGTATTTCACAAAAGTGAGTACACCCCTCCCATTTTTGTAAATATTTTATTATATATTTTGACAACACTGAAGAAATGACACTTTTTCAATGTAAAGTAGTGAGTGTACAGCTTGTATAACAGTGTAAATTTTCTGTCCCCTCAAAATAACTCAGCAAACAGCCATTATTGTCTAAAATGCTGGCAACAAAAGTGAGTACATCCCTAAGTGAAAATGTCCAAATTGGGCCCAATTAGCCATTTTCCCTCCTCGGTGTCATGTGGCTCATTAGTGTTTTAAGGTCTCAGGTGTGAATGGGGAGCAGGTGTGTTAAATTTGGTGCTATCAGTCTCAATCTCTCATACTGGTCACTGGAAGTTCAGCATGGCACCTTATGGCAAAGAACTCTCTGAGTATCTGAAAAAAAAAAAATTTTGCTCTATATAAAGGTAGCCTAATCTATAAGATAGCCAAGACCCTGAAACTGAGCTGCAGCATGATGGCCAAGATAATACCAAGACCATACAGCAGTTTAACAGGTCCGGTTCCACTCAGAACAGGCCTCGTCATGGTGGACCAAAGAGGGGTGCAGATGCTCAGTGTCATATCCAGAGGTTGTCTTTGGGAAATAGACTTATGAGTGCTGCCAGCACTGCTGCAGAGGTTGAAGGGGTGGTGGGCCAGCCTGTTAGTGCTCAGACCATTCGCTGCACTCTGAATCAAATTGGTCTGCATGGCTGTCATCCCAGAAGGAAGCCTCTTCTAAAGATGATGCACAATAAAGCCTGCAAACAGTTTGCTGAAAACAAGCAGACTAAGGACATGGAGTACTGGAACCATGTCCTGTGGTCTGATGAGACCAGGATAAACTTATTGTCTGCATCACTTCCGGTTTCATCTGTCATCTAATCCTGAAGCGTATCGTCACATCACATGACTTCACCAGGGGATAACAACAGGCTAAACTAATGTCCTTAAATAGTGTGCTACAGGCAAGTCTTTTGGCGTCCATTTTCTTGTAGCCTCCCATAGACGTCTTGTATACAGACCAATGGGAAAAGGCCACTATAATAGATGTCTATGGGAGGCTACAAGAAAATGTGTTTAGCCTGTTGTTAACCCCTGATGAAGTCATTTGATGTGACAATATGCGTCAGTATTGGACGACAGGTGAAAGCGGAAGTGATGCGGACATATGAGCCCGCAGCTCATGGATATACAGTATCTCACAAAAGTGAGTACACCCCTCACATTTTTGCAAATATTTTATTATATCTTTTTAAGTGACAACACTGAGGAAATAACACTTTGCTACAATGTAAAGTAGTGAGTGTATAGCATGTATAACAGTGTAAATTTGCTGTCCCCTGAAAATAACTCAACACATAGCCATTAATGTCTAAACCGCTGGCAACAAAAGTGTGCACACCCTTAAGTGAAAATGTCCAAATTAGGCCCAAAGTGTCAATATTTTTTGTGGCCACCACTATTTTCCAGCACTGCCTTAACACTCTTGGGCACAGAGTTTACCAGAGCTTCACAGGTTGCCACTGGAGTCCTCTCCCACTCCTCCATGAAGACATCACAGAGCTGGTGGATGTTAGAGACCTTGCACTCTTCCACCTTCTGTTTGAGGATGCCCCACAGATGTCTAATAGGGTTTAGGTTTGGATACATGCTTAGCCAGTCCATCACCTTTACCCTCAGCTTTTTTAGCAAGGCAGTGGTCGTCTTGGAGGTGTGTTTGGAGTAGTTATCATGTTGGAATACTGCCTCTGGCCCAGTCTCCGAAGGGAAGGGATCATGCTCGGCTTCATTATGTCACACTACATGTTGGCATTCATGGTTCCCTCAATGAACTGTAGTTCCCCAGTGCTGGCAGCACTCATGCAGCCCCAGACAATGACACTCCCCCCACCATGCTTGAGTCTGTAGGTAAGACACAATTGTCTTTGTACTCCTCACCTGGTTGCCTCCACACACACGTGACACCATCTGAACCAAATAAGTTTTTATCTTGGTCTCATCAGACCACAGGACATGGTTCCAGTAATCCATGTCCTTAGTCTGCTTGTCCTCAGCAAACTGTTTGCAGGCTTTCTTGCATAATCTTTAGAAGAGAGTTCCTTCTGGGATGACAGCCATGCAGACCACTTTGATGCAGTGTGCAGTGTATGGTCTGAGCACTGACAGGCTGACCCCCCACTGTCACGTACCTGATGGTTGAGTCTGACTTATGCAGGGGCAACCTCCCTTGCGGCCCTGGTTCAAGAGCCCCTGGTAGTGGAGACAGGGAACTCTGGAGCACAGGGGGGCACGAGGGCTGGACTAGGTCACAGATGACAGGTGATGATCCACTGAAGCTCATGCAGGTGGATGTTCGGTGATGCAGGCCGGGTCGGTAACGGGCTGGCAGTGCGGTACAGGTGGTTCGGGCAAGCGGGTAGTCGGGTACAGGCAGGGTCGGCAATGTGCGGGCAATAGAAGGTTCAGAGGATCAGGCAGAGGCGTAGTCAGAGGCAGGCAGAAGGTTGGGGCAGGCAGCAGGCAGACGGGTCAAACAGGAAGCCGGGGTCACAGGTGCGGGAAGTCTCTCAGAGTAAAGCCGGGGTCACAGGAGCCAAACGCTGTAGAGCGGACAGCACCGGCCAGCAGGCTCTGCTGACTTAAATAGAGCCGACAGGCGTCGTTTCCGGCGAGCGCGCAAGCGCGAGCGCGCACAGGCGCGCGCGAACCCGCACAAGCGCGCACACCACCGCGGAAACACAAAGAGGCATTTTTACTAACACCCACCCTTTGCAGCAATGCTGGCGGCACTCATAGTCTATTTCCCAAAGACAACCTCTGCATATGATGCTGAGCACATGCACTCAACTTCTTTGGTCGACCATGGCGAGGCCTGTTCTGAGTGGAGCTTGTCCTGTTAAACCTCTGTATGGTCTTGGGCACTGTACTGCAGCTCAGTTTCAGGGTCTTGGCAATATTCTTATAGTCTAGGCCATCTTTATGTAGAGCAACGATTCTTTTTTTCAGATCCTCAGACCGTTCCTTGCCATGAGGTGCCATGTTGAACTTCCAATGACCAGTATGAGAGAGTGAGAGCTATAACACCAAATTTAGCACACCTGCTCCCCATTCACACCTGAGACCTTGTAACACTAAAGAGTCACACGAAACAGAGGAGGGAAAATTGGGCCCAATTTAGACATTTCCACTTAGGGGTGTACTCACTTTTGTTGCCAGTGGTTTAGACATTTATGAATATTGATTCACACTTGCACTGCACAGGATATTTAGAATATTGTGAGGACTACCTTTTGCAATCTGTAATGCTGGATATGCTATGGATTAAGTGTTTTATATATACACATGTGTGTTTAGCAATTTTTGCAAGCTTTAATTGAATATTGCAATATTTATTTGCTTTCACACAGGGTTTTGTGTTTACATATTAATACCATTGCCCTATTCATTCATTTATTCACGTTATTGGATCATGGCACACATATAATCTTTTTTTATTCATCACTGTGAGCATTTGTAGTTTACACGAGTATGCACAACACCCACTAGCAATTATTTTGCAATGTTGTAACTCAGGATAGTTATATTGGTGTTTTGCAGCAGTTATATTGGTGTTTTGCGGACCTGAATCCACACATTCAAATTTCCTCCGCATAAATATAATCTACATAAAGGAAGCATGCCTGCTACTACTCCACTGGTGTTTCATGATAGACTCCTTGATAACAGCAGTGGACCTTGCCTGCATCTTGTGTGTTTCAAAAGTTACTTGTGGTCCAACTTGAACATTCTTTGGTAAATCATCCACCATGAGAGTGGCATTTAATGTGATGATCTGTAATCCCAAACCTGGGATTTTTTTTAGCACAGAACCATGCCATCCATATACAGTAAACTAGCACAATAGTTGCCTCAAAAAGCTATGAAAGGAGCCTGAGCAATGCCAAATTGCTTGCCCAGAGCATTGTTGTTTTGCTGTATATTTAACTCAGAACAGTAGAGTGTAGAAAAAGCATCAATTTCTCAATTAATGATTTTGGGATAAATACATTTTTGAAGAAGTGATCATATGTCTACAATATTGCAGACACCTGTTTTCATGAAAAAATTTGAAGATTCACTAACTAGTTTGGACATTTACTTTTTAGGAAATGCAAATGCAGTACTGTTTTGGTGCCTTCATATTATATTAATCATAACAATACCGACTGTATGTAACCACTGAACAAATGCAGTGATAAAGGATAACTGTTTACATAATTATCTGTAAGTGATAAATATTAGCAGGTTTTATATTGAGATGTATGCTCAACTGCCATATACTGCTCCATGTGACCATATAACATGTAATGAGAGCTTGGTGACTGCACTTGGAAGGCCACCCTAGATAAAAGACTGGAACAAATGTACATTTGAAGGGCAATTGGAAACAAGGGGAAATCTCTTTAAATATAAATGTCTGAGTATTTCCCCATGCTGTATGCAGGTGAAAGTATACTACATTATGAATGATTTAAAATGCATTTCACATATATTAGAATTTTAAATTATAGCACATGGTGTTACACCTAGGAAATCTGTGATTCATACACAGTTAAGAGATCAAATGTTATAAGCCTTGATGCAGCCATGGAGTTTTACAGTGGAAATTGCAGACTTTAAATAACTTTACAATCTCAGTTATGCCAGAGCTCCTCAAATGGGATAACAGGTCTAAGTGGAGAGAGAGAAGTCCTTGGATGATCAATCCAGAGAAGAGGATCATGGGTGTTTATCAGTCTATACATTACTTTTTATAGCATCCTGTCTGCTCTCCTAAAAATGGTTTATGCAAGTAATATATCCTATAACATGTAGATCTTTGAAAAGCATAACAGTACACAATCATTACACATCATAAGCCAAACCTCACATGTCTTCTTGGGATCCTCTTACAAAGGGTATGTTAATGGCTTTTATAAAATGTCAGCATCCGTTGATTCTAAAAGCAAGGATAACTCAGCCTTGAAAAGAGTTCCTTCTTTAAGTAAAATTGTGCTACTGCTTTTTAGCAGGCACTTACACACTTAAGGAAAAAAAAAAGCGGAACCAAGGTGAGATATAGGAGAAAAATGGATGTCTAGAGCTGCCCCATCAAACAGCCCCTGACAAGTGGAAAAAAATGGCATGGACTATCTCGGTACCCAGGGATCAGATGGTGTTTTTAGAATTACATTTAACAATTTATTGAAAAAAAATCATAAAAAGACAACACATAAGTTAAACAATAGTTGTTACAGCCTTGTAAGTACATCTCAGAATTTTCCAATGGTCTCCTGCTGAGGCTATTGATGTTTGGATATGACAAGCCTAGACAGGGTTCTCGACATGTTTTGAGGACTATACCGCTTCTTCAGGAGAAATCAGTCAGTGTAATCAAGGAGATCAAAAAATAATGATGGTAATAGACCACAACAAAATGTATGAATATTCAGGCATAATTAATCTAAACAGGATCAAGATTCTATTTAGATACAGCCTTGGGAATGTTTCACTTTAACAAGTTGCTTACCCAAATTGGTGATCGGTGGTATATGCAGCAAAAAAGGAGACACTCAAAGGTACTTCCCCCCCCTATTGGCGGACACGGGGGATAGCAAAGGCGCAAGTTTATAAGGTACTAAAATATATATAATGAATAAATACATGGTTCAAAATTCCATCAAGGACTGATAAAAAGAAGAACCAAAAGCCCCATAGGATGTAGGGGTGGTTAGGAGTGATAAAGGTAGGAGGGAAGAAGGGAAAAGGAGGAGAGGGGGGAGGAAGGGGAGAAAGGGGACAGGTGGGGAAGGATGGGTAGAAAGAGATGGAAAAATAGCCAAATAGTGTCAAAAGTGTGAGGTGTCTGATTAGTCTGCAGCAATATCGCAATCCCGCTGTAAGTTGCTGATCACCTACATTACTAATAAAAATAAAAAAAACAAATAAATAAAAAATATACCATAGTTTGCAGCTGCTATAACTTTTGTGCCAAACATTTTTACCACAAAAATGTAGCAGAATACATATTGCCCTAAATTGATGAAGAAATTAGATTTTTTAAAAAAATGTTATTGGGTATGTTTTGTAGCAGAAAGTAAAAACTATTTTTTTTAGAAAAATTCTCGGCCTCTTTTTTTATATAGCACAAAAAAATAAAAATCACAGAGGTGATCAAATACCACCAAAAGAAACCCTTATTTGGGAAAAAAGTACATAAATTGTATTTGGGTACAGCATTGCATGCACGCAGTTAAAGTAACGCAGTGCTGTATCGCAAAAAATGGCTTGGTCATGAAGGAGGGTAAACCTTCCAGAGCTGAAGTGATTAAATTACCTTGGACTCTTTGGCAACCTCATTGGATTGTATGTGTGTGGATTCTCAACTCTGGGTCCTCTCCCATTTTCCCAAGGGAGGTCCCATTTTTTTTGGAGTGCCGCTGAACTGGAACCAGTGTGCCCACTGACCATTTCAGTCATTCTTAGTCCAAAAACCAAATCTAGTGCCCCCATTTCTTTTTGAGTTTAGAAGCCATTGCTGACTCACCATTTACAGGAGAGGCAAAAGGATTGATTGGAATTGCACCTGACCCTGTCATACTCTGTCTGTTATGGCCTTTGAGGGATAGAGCGTATGCAAGCACAAATACTAATATGCTGTTTAATAATTACCATATTAGCAATACGCATAGTTATTTTCCACCTGCAAATCTGCATGCAGCTCTGTCTGAATTGCAGTTCAGAGTTCTGGACAATTTATGGTCTGTCTATTTAAAAGTCATTTAAGTTTCAGGTGGAGCCTGGTGGGCTTAGGTCCTTGGCTTCTCTTACTGAATGTCTTAGATGCTCTAGCAGTGAGGTCTCTCTGCTGCAATGTGTTACACCTATCAGGCTGATCTTTTTGTGTGTTCTTGACCACCTTTGGGTAATCAAGTACATCATATTGCAATCTCCATTATATAAAATAAATAAGTTGTGCAGACTTAGAAACTCAAGCAAAGATTTGTCGCCAACTAAGCGCCTAAGAAATTGTCGCGTAAACAACTTTTCAGCATCTACAAAATGTAGTTTTAGTTGGTCTGACCCTTTGAGCTACAAGAATTGTATGCTTATCAATATACTGGACAGACAGAAAATACATACTGTATTTAATCAAAACCAGAAAACTGCAATTTCTACCGTGCATAGAAAAGAAGTTAGGTTTCTGTAAAAACTAAACATTTTTGGGCAAATAAAAAGTAAGACATGTAAGTGAGAAGTAACCCGGGGCAGGGATCCACTGGGCTGATAATATACATTATTAATTAAATCAACCCTTACTGTGGCTTTTTACATAACGTATGTTTTTAAATATGTGCTCCTGTTAATTAGTTAACAAAAGTGTAACATCAGAATATGTTGAATTTTGTCTTTCACAAAAAAATACTGTTTTTTATATATGACATGCTCACCTTTTTCTGGCAGACATTGTAGGAGCAAGACTGTAATTTAGGCATTAATATACAAAACAGTACATTATAATCTGAATGTTGATGTTAAAAATACTTGGCACTGATAAGCAGAACAGGACAGAAATGTGCTAATGAGCAAAGTGAAAGCTAGCCCAGGTGGTATCAGGAATATGGGCAATACATCATCAGATCAAACTGATGAAGTTCCCTAATCTACCCCATATGAGCATTGCCTAGAAACAGCTTGCTGAACATGCCCTTCATTCTGGCAGAGCTGCTGTAATCCAGATGAGCCATAATTAAATGTGGGTCATTGAGGAGAGAAACAGTAGTTTAATCATCATGTCATTTTCCTCCAGATAACGACCATTTTTGCACCCACTGCAACACTGACTTTAAACATTATTAGGCTTGGAAGTGATACAATGCAAATTCATATTGACATAGACATTATTAAGGCTGCCCATCTGAAAATACTTCAAAAGGAACATTTATTGGGTATTCATTATAGTGGCAAGTGTCAATTCAGGAAAATGCGTATAGTTGTATATATACTCTTTAAACACATATGCATGTGTCAATGTTTTTTATGTACATAACAAATTTAAAATTCCCCCAGCATCAGATTTACTTATACTTATATATGCTATATACCTCTTAAATCTTTATAGAAAAGTATCATATTAAACTCAGAGTTTTTGCAGATGGTCAGCTGACTAATGTATGTTAGATTGATTATATATATATATATATATATATATATGTATATTAGGGTTGTCCCGATACCGATACTAGTATCGGTATCAGTGCTGATACCTAGCATTTGCACGAGTACTTGTACTCGTGCAAATGCTCCCGATGCCTCATCCGATACTTGGACACTAGGATGACCGGAGGAGGGGGGCTTAACACAGAGGAGGACGCAGCGGGGAGGATACAGGGACACTCAGGGATGATCGGTGCAGCGGTGGGGGAAATTACAAGCAGCGATCTCCCCTCCGCTGCATTCAGCTGCTTTATTGAAAGCTGCACAGGGAGAGTGTCCCTGTATCCTCCTCTGTGCTACTCCGCTCCCCCCTCCTCCTCCAGTTCCTGTGTCCACCTCTGAGTTCTCCTCCAGTCCCCCCCCCCACCTCCGGTCCCGATCTGTACTCCCCTGGTCCCCCCCCGCCTTCGGTTCCCATTTTGTACTCCTCCGGTCCCCCCACTTCGGTCCCGATCTGTACTCCTCTGCCCCCCTTCGGTCCCGAAATGTACTCCCCCCCTTCGATCCTGGGAATGTTCAGGATGGAGAGCAGAGGAAAGAGCCGGTAAATCTGTCATTTACCGGCTCTTTCCTTTTCTGAATGAACAGAGTCAGTGACTCCGTCCATTCATAACTGAGCATTGTAAACTGTGTGTTACGATGTCTCAGTCTATGAATGGAGAGGAGCCGCTGTCTCCTCTTCATTCATCTTCGGTGCAGCTGAGAAAGGGACTGGGGAATCTCTATCCTCAGCTCCTTTCTCCCTGTCTCAAAGGGGAGATGTTGGGTGTCTGTTTAGACCCCTGACATCTCACCAAAGCCCCCTCCCCCAACAGGTGTGATAAAAAAAAACGCAAAAATAAAAAAATTTAAAGTAAAATTGTAAAAATAATTTAAAAATAAAATAAAAAACAATGGCATTGTCCACTCCCAAAAAAAAAGAAAGCGTTGTAAAAAAAAAACTATAAATTGTAGAAAATGATAAAAAAATGAATTGTAACAAATAAAATAGTGAAAAAAAAATGTAATTAAAAACTACTGACAGTCCACGCCTCATCAGCGCCACCTATCATTGCCCATCAGTGATGCATATCAGTACCACTGTCACATGACATTAAAAAAAAAAGTATCGGTAATCGGTATCGGCGAGAACTTAAAAAAAAGTATCGGTACTTGTACTCAGTCTTAAGTCTTAAGTGGTATCGGGACAACCCTAATGTGTATATATTCCCAACAGGGCTATGGTGAATTCTGAATTCTGACTCATGTTCATGGCTATGAAAAAAAATTCAAGAGCGGCTATGGCTAATGGCTATGAAAAAAAAAATTACAGTACACTGTCACCATGACTATACGTAGTGACTACCCGTTACTATCCACCGCGACTACTCCGCACCTGACAGTCATCAAAAATTAATGTAAAAAAAAAGTGATAAAATAAACAATGTTAAGTAAAAAAATAGTAAAAGATGTTAAATATCAAAAAAAAAATGTTGCGAAAGAAAAAAAAACCCTCACCTGTTACGGTAACAAAAAATAAAATAAAAATTTAATAAAAATGTTAAAATGAAATTTA
>BLSH010447254.1:61835-77013 GCA_018402905.1 Glandirana rugosa | reverse complement strand
ATCCTGAATGCTTATGACTATGTTTACTTATTTATGAAATTAAGAAATAATACATTTAGACAAAAAAATCTCTTAACTTATTTTTATGTCATTGGACCCTTCCTGTTAAAAATGTCAAGGTACTGATATGGATACAGAATGATCTCAAAGCAAATCTCTAACCAAGAATGATTAATTAATGATCTGCCAATGCTCTCTTGGGTCAGCACATTATCAAATGCAGCTGCATCTTTTCTCTGGACTTTGCCAGAAATATGAATCCCATTGCATACATTGAAATATCAATATGGTTTTCACTGAGGAAATTCAAAAGACAGTTAAGATACCAGATATAGAGAGATTCCTGTGTAATCAGTTACCTTGGTTCCAGAATTACACTGCGGGTGGTTATAAAAAAAAAAGCCTTCCTGACAATTTTAACATTTTAGATTTGCAACAAAAGCAGATAGGTTTGTTTCATTCTTGCCTACCGCCACACCAAAACATTAGCACATTCAAATTTAGCAACATGAAATATTCTGTGCTCTGCTGTTCTTTTGACATTTTAGAATAAATTGTTCTTTTTCTTTTTTAGAAGATAAATTACTCCAATCAAAATGTGTATTCTTGTGCTTTAGAGTGGTCAAAAAATGTTAAAATTTCTGTCAGAATTTTATTTCAGTCTGTGACCCTATTAGGGAGCGTTCCCTTATATTCTGCACTTGTAACACCCATGTAAGAAATGGGGTGTGTGATTATAAGTGGAACAGAAGTGTACTGACAGATCACAACATTATTAGGGTCCTTTCACACATGCGGAGCCCGTTTTGACGGGCTCCGCTGCTCAGCGGGGATCCATCCATTTATCCCTGCTGAGCCGACGGATGACAGGACAGTCTCTGCACTCGTGCAGAGACTGACCTGTCAGAGCTCCATTCTCCTCTATGGAGTATCGGATGAGCACGGACCGTCTGTAACTGGCTTCCATCCGTCTGTTTCTAGCGGATCGGGTGTCAGCGGATATGTCACCGCTGACATCCGCCGCTCCATAGAGCACAATGGAGCGTCCGTTTGGGTCTGCCTGAAAAACTGACAGGCGGACCCAAACGGACCGTATGTGTGAAAGAGCTCTTAGGGTTTCTAATCCTTCTGCATGCTACCTAAATGTGTACTTGTTTTTCTTGGTGTGCCCATTGGAGAGATTTCCCATTACTTCCTGTCATGACATTAAACAAAAAACATTTCCACTAGTGAAAACATCAATAAAATCTTGGCAGAAGGTCTAACCCCTCACTGTTCAAAAGGGAATAAAACATTTTGGCTGGAGTATTAAAGGATAAGTTCATCTTTCTAAAAAATAAAAAAAGCACAATTTTTTGCAGGTAAAAAAATGTGCATTTATTATTATTATTTTTTAGGAGCCTGTAAAGCATTGCACCCTTGATCAGCAGATCATGTTTATCTGTCAGCTTGTACCACGTATGGGCAGGCAGTTACACAATGGCAGGAAGACTCAATTAACTACCTAGAGTGCTCACTATCTACCTGGTAGTTAATTGAGAATTACAATAAGGGGGGTGATTGGCGAACATGTTACATGTGCCACCCTAAAAACGGTTGGAATATGTAAAATGTTCCCAAGGATGAACCTATCCTTTAACCACTTGCCGACCGCCGACCGGTGTCTGACGGTGGCAAAGTGGCTCGATATCTGCAATATCTCTCACTGTGAGCGCGGAGGTGCGCTCACCTGCTCACTGTGTTCGGGGGGGCCAGGGAGCGGATAGGGCAGACTCGATCGCTGCCGGCTACCCATGATGCCTCCCCCCGCAGTGAAAAAACTGAGGTCCGTGTAAGAAAACACGGATCTACATTCTGTTAGAGGGGGAAGGGCTGTTATTACAGGCTTCCTGTATATGGAAGCTGTGATCATTTCCTTCCCCCAGCCAGGGCAGCCCACACACAGTTAGAACACGTCCAGGGAACACAGTTAACCCTTAGAGCGCCCCTGCAGGTTAAACCCTTCACCGCCAATGAGATTTACACAGTAATCAGTGCATTTTTATAGCACTGATCGCTGTATAAATGCCAATGGTCCCAAAAAAGTGTCAAAATGGTCCGACATGTCTGCTGCAATATTGCAGTACCACTAAAAATCGCAGATCACCACCATTACTAGTTAAAAAAAAAAAACCCAGAAATTAATTCTCATCATCCGTAAATGTGGCAACTTTTGCGCAAACCAATCAATAAACGCAGATTGCGATTTCGTTTACCAAAAATATGGGGAAGAATATAAATTGTCCAAAACCAATGGAAAAAATTGTTTTTTTATATATTTTTTTTTTGGATTTGTATTTTAGCAAAAAGTAAGAAATTTGGGTTTTTTTGCAAAATTATTGCTCTTCTTTTGTTTATAGCGACGATCAGAAATGAGGCAGAGGGGATCAAATACCACCAAAAGAAAGCTCTATTTATGGGAAAAAAAGGACGCAAATTTTGTTTGGGTACAACGTCGCTCGACCGCGCAATTGTCAGTTAAAATGACGCAGTGCAGTGCTGAATCACAAAATCTCTTTGGTCCTAAAGTGTGAAATCCTTCCGGGGCTGAAGTAGTTAAACCCAAAATTAAAATCATGTCAGTTATTTTCCAATTTCCTTTAACAGATCAAATTGTCTAGAGTCTAGACAATGTAGTAGTAAGGGGGTTGAGAAAAACCATTTACCACCGACAGGGGTGCTTATTATCATCAGCTTTTATTCATTTATGTAAAATTTTTAGCCCAAAAGGCAAAAAAAAACTGTTTGCTGTAACTGCCTAAAAAGTATTAGCTGGGCTTTAGCTTTACTTTGTTAGTTAAATCCACCCTAATCTGCTAGTCTAACACTACCCTCTCCCCAGACTGCCAATGCTGCTGTCCAAATGCAGATACCTTAAGTGTGCTATTTTCTAGATCGCTGGGTGAAATAAAGGAAAGAAGCCTAAAAAAAATATTGTTTTGGAGTTTAATACCGCATTTAGGCTACTTTCACACTTTCACAGGCATTTGAAAAACGCACACAAAACATCAAGCGTTATGACCGCGTTTTTGCCGCGTTAGCGCTATAATTAGCGCTAATGCCCAGGCGTTTTTCAAGCGCTTTTGAAGCACTAGCATTAAATAAATAGCACATCCCCCTACATTACATCCTATTTATTTCCTGATATTTTGACCTTTCCACAACCTCTGGGCGTTTTGCTGGCGCTTTTAATGCACTTTTAAAGCGCTTTACATTAATTTCAATGTACAGTATATGGGCGTTTTTAATGCGCTATTTTTAGCGCTCAGAATAAGCACAAAAAATCATGCTTGCAGGACTTTTTAAACGTGGTGCCAGCGCGACGCCCCAGTGTGAATAGGTATATTGGAATTAATGGGCAGCGTTTTAGAAGCGCTATTTTTAGCACACAAAATGCTATAAAAGCGCTTCAGTGTGAAAGGGGCCTTAGGGTGTTAGTGGTTCTTATTCAAGGTGAAGTGAAGTGCTGAAAATAGGCCATGTTCACTTCAACAGCTGACCATGGGAAAACACAAGTGCAAAGAATTGGATATTTGAGTTAACTTTACTTCACTGCATTTTATCTCACATCTCAGTTTAGTAAATCAGGCTGAATATCTAATGATGGGTAGAAAATAACCAGCTACTGAACCTCAATCAGGGTTGTTCCGCCTTTGGAAAGAACTTGAATACTCCATTTAGTGTTTTAACTATAATTGCAGAGCAGACCTTAAGAAATTGCTGTGCGCATATGTGTTTTAAAATATGGAAAATCCCTTAAATCTGTTCATCTAAAGATGTAACTAAAAACTAGAAAAACATAAATATACTATAATCTTCTTACATGACCTGAGTTGTGACTAAAAGGAATTGATTATGGATAAAAAAGAGATTTGAAAATGTAAATTGAGTTAGGAGCATATGAATACATATACATTTGCCTACTATTTATGGTGTATGCTGTGGAAAGAAAAAACTCTGTGTCTGTGGTTGTAATGTTAAAATATTTGCAGATGCCAAAAATATGGCAAAGCATCTTTTTTGTGCCATGTAGGCTGCTTAGCAAACACATCTATTTGTTCCAGATGTGTTATACTACCTGTAAAAAAATATCAGCATAATGCTTAGTTCAGTTTTATATTATAACACATCTAAATGGTACTGGTCCATTATATCATTGATTTCTTTTAGTGTTATATTTTTATTTCAGCTTTATATATGGGAATGTATGCTGCTTAACAGATTTACTGTGTTCATTTCAGATAAGTAACTCTTATATTTTACTGCTAATGCTCTGTGATGCTACCATCTGTAATTATAAATCTTGTTTAAACAATTAAGCATGTAAAGTTTGCTTACACAGAAATCTGCTATTTAGTAGACTTTTTGAGTTCTGGGACTGATTCATCACACTGCAAAATTACTTATCGCATGTTTCAAGTAGAATATCAAGTAATACTCTCACATATGATATTATTCCTTTACATTGGTTAATTACTAAAAGAGGAGCTTTATAAATTAATTGAGTTTTGGCCTTGCCAGTTTGTCTTGTCAATAGGTGAAACGGCTAAAATCAGACATCAAAATTATGTAAAAAAGTCACATTCTTCTTCTCACGAAGTTACTATCATGGCACAAGGCCTGAAACTACTATGGAAACTTGGCAGCAAACATGGGGCTCCCTGCCATCCTCACACCCACCTTCCTGCCCTTAACACTTTGGAGGGATTGTGTGAGTGGTCACCAAAACATACCATTTCAAGATGTGTATGGCCACCAGTCTTTTTTGGCACTCCTAGTGCACAGGAGAATGTACAAGAAAGGAAAAGATGTATGCACTTACCTTTTGGTATTGTACAGAGTGATGTCATAAGGGACACCAGGGAGATTTCCAACCAAAGGCTATGAAGTGAAGACTAAGTGAAATTGTGTTACCTGTTTGCAGTTACCACTGGGGCTCAGAATTAAAAGCTGAGTGGACCCTGGGTCAGCAAAGTGTAAAACAACCTAAGAAACCAAATATTCTGGCGTAAGGGAAAACTTACTTTTTCATATTTTTTTTACCAGTCGCGGGCAGCAGGTAGAGCTCTTCTAACCTAAAGTTTCTAATGTTGTAAAGAATGTTTTTTTGTGTCCCTGCCCCCTCACAAAGCATAGTGTTTTAAAAGAGGGACACTTCACTTTTGGCCTTTTATTCATACTGCTCTCTGTGCAGTCCCAATAAGAAAGACCGTCCAGCAGGTAAGCAGGTACTGCTGCTTTTTTCTTATAAGACAGCCAAAAAAAGCAGAATAAAAATTACATGAAAGATTAAAACTTTATAGTTTAATGCATTTTCACGGTGCTGAATGGCAAATAGAATGGTATCAGTTAATTAAATAAAGAGGTATTGCAAAACATGAATAAATGTGTTCCTACATCAAATAGAGAACAAAAATAATAAAAATAGTGCTGTGCTGCTGACATCCCTCCAAATATAGTGTGTGAATATTATAAATCAATTTTAATAGCATTTATGCATTCCCTGAAGAAGTCACGCGACGAGTATTGCAATGCGCCAGGCAGAGCCGGGTGACGTTATTTTTGGTTTGGAGCCGAAATCGAAAGTATTTACTGTGACACATATTATGCTGTTTTGACCCCGTGACTCATTATGAATTTGTGAATGCGTTTTTATTATTTTTTTACTGATATTTTGAACAAACATATTGCACTATAGAGCGGTTTTCCTTTCTTTGAGTTTCTTCCAGTCCTGTGGTACCTTTGGAATTTAAAGGCACTCGCAGCCTTATTATCCTAATTGGTTACATATCCTCCTGAAGCAGTGGATGATGCATTCTAAGCATTGGAATAAGCGCATATAGATCTGTATTTTTATACAGGTCTAAATTGAAGATGAGTGAGCAATTTATATGGTGGTGGAACCACTGGTGCATTATATTTGGAGTATGGACAAAAGTACAATTATTATGAAGAGGAACATGAATTTGTGTGGATAGCTTTTTGCTGATACAAAACACATTTTGGACTTATTTTAGACATTTATAGATGGTTTATTTTAATATCCCTGTCAATTAGCATGTATTGAAGTTGATTTATGTATAATATTTACACAATATATTTGGAAGAGTGTCAGCAGTGCAGCACTATTTTATTATTTTGGTGATCTATTTGATGGGGAACGCATGCTATTTACACGTGTCTGCATTAGCCCTTTATTTAATTTAATTTATTTAATTATTTTTCATATAATAAAGTATATTTAAAGGACACAATTGGTGTGGCAGAGTTTTTTTGGTATTAGAATGGTATCAGTGTTTCAGGGAACCCAGACATTTATGGGTACACCAGATCACGTGCCTAGATTTGTCAGACTGCTATTTCTAATTAAGGAAAAAAACTGATGAATAAGATTTCATTATTCTGACATTTTAAATTATAACATGAGTGTGGAAAACAACGGGGATTTTTAAAAGTACATCTTAAAATGAGAATAGAAACAATAAAAACTTTCATGACACTAGGCTTTGACATTTGTTGCCAATCAGTACTATTTATGTAAAGTATTAAGCTGCTTAACATATGAGCATTAAAAGGTTTTACTATTTCGTGTGATATGGCCTAAGATTCAGGTCATTTTTTACCATGGGTATATATAATTTAACAGTGCTTGGCCTCATTAAGTGATATATAGGTACATAGAGCTGTGAGTGCATCACTTAAGCTTATAGCTGGTAACTGAGAGCAAAGAGCAGCAGTATGCAATAACCCATATCAGCCTATCTGATATTAGCTTTTAGCAGGTCACTGTAGAAAGAATAATGAAAGCTAATCTGCTCATAGTGTCTCTGGTTTAAAGTGCATCTTTATTCTTGGCTTCATTGGGTAAAATATAATTGTTTGAGTCTAACCTCCCAAAGAATATAGCAATTATTTTTAACCTACTAGTTACTCACTATTTATACTAAAAATGTAAAAGGAATGTATCTCACGGTTAAGGAGGCAGACACATTACAGCTTACTAGATATATATTTTTCTTTGGGAAGTATGCATATCTAGTATAATTAATTACATACATTCTTTTAACGGTTTGCTACATAAGTTATAGTCCTATGAGTGACCATATAGTCTATTCCATTATTTATTTCTCTCCTTTATTCAATGTTGGCAAACTAGTATTTGAATCAAAGATATACATGGATTTTAGAGGTCTACAGTTTAACCACTTCAGCCCCGGAAGGATTTCACACTTTAGGACCAGAGCACTTTTTGCGTTTCGGCGCTGCGTCGCTTTAACTGACAATTGCGCGGTCGTGCGACGTTGTACCCAAACGAAATTTGCGTCCTTTTTCCCCACAAATAGAGCTTTCTTTTGGTGGTATTGGATCACCACTGCGTCATTTCTGACCGCCGCTATAAACAAAAGAAGAGCGTAAATTTTGCAAAAAAACCCCAAATTTCTTACTTTTTGCTAAAATACAAATCCAAAAAAATATATTAAAAAACATTTTTTTCAACGGTTTTGGGCGATTTTATATTCTTCCTCATATTTGTGATTAAAAAAATCGCAATCGGGAGTGCGCATGTGCGGGAGCTCCGTGATGGACGCGTAATCCGGAGCTCCGCACCACCGCCTGCCTAGGGACCCGACAGCCTCTCCGAACGGAGGATCGGTGGTCCTCCCACAGCAGCCCCAGCATCCTCCAGCTCCACACAACCTGGGGGACATCTCCGGCAAGTAGGGGAACAGCGGAGTCCGAGCTCCGGAGCCTGATAAGGCTAGAAGGGAGTACCAAGATGGCCGCGGACGCGGCCTGCAGCAAGGACCGGACTGCTCTTGCTCCTTGAGCTCTTCCTGAGGCCCCCTACGAGTTCTAGAGCACCCCTCTGGACCACCTAGGACAGAAGAGGAGCGGCGAGGTCCCTCACAAAGAGGTGAAAACTCCCTAACGGGTGTACCAAGATGGCCGCCGCATAGGCCTGAAGCGTGATCATAAGCACTGCAGATTTCAACATTTTTCTCCAGCACTACCATAAAGGCCTGGGTCTCTCATCTAGCCCCCCAGAGGCTCTGCTAGACTCTCTTATTCCCCTAAAGGCTATAATATTAATTGGGGACATCTGAAATTTTTGGTACAGCCCTAAGTAAAGGTACAGAGGCTCTTCCCCCATCTATAACACCCCCTACCTCCTTTTATAGCTTAGATCCTAATCACCAACTGGGGGTTGTTGTCTCAGGCAGCAGATATACACACCCCCCATGTCGGGGCCCTCGGCCAAAAAGGACCTTAGTCAGCTCTTCGCCTCGGCATCCACACCAGGGCCACAGGGATCAACTAAGGCCCCAGAAATGGCAACGGGAAGCCGGGAGAACCCCTACACAGAAGGACCTCTTCCAGAGACCCCAGGACCCTTGGGCCCTTGTGAACTCAGACTGGTATTATCCCCAGCACTACTGAACTTCACCCCCAGGATGAAGGGAGGTAAGCCCCAGCCCCCTATCCCCTCACCCTCATCTACTGAGTCTTTGCTAGGGCGGTTTCAGGGGGAACTTTCATCCCCACAGTTGGAACCCAATAGCCCGCTACCTTCATCTGCCAATCCGCCTAATCACGACTCTTCTTGAAAGAGGATTAGCAAACACGATTGCCACCATAACTGGGGAGATCAAATCGGACTTCCAAATGTTCGGTAATAGGATTGAAGCAATTTGCGAAAAAGCTTGAATCAACAGCTGCAACATCTGCAACATCAGAATTCGGACCTTATCAGTTCCTTACAAGACCAACTAGACACGGCCCTCTCAAGAATAGACGAGTTGGAAAATAGATCCAGACGATATAACTTTCGGGTGAGAGGCCTCCCAGAAGAGATTAAGGACATCCCTGATGCAATTCGGAATCTGATCTCCAACCTACTCCTCGAGACACCAAAACACCGGCTGGAGCTGGATAGGGCTCACAGAGCCTTGGGCCCCCCTCGGAAAGATGGGTCCCCGAGAGATATAATTGTCAAACCGCATTTTTATGCCATAAAAGAAGAACAACGACAAGATTCTTTGCATGGGCCACAAGGTACAAATTTTTGCCGACCTAGCCCCCTCCACCATCCAAAAGCAGAGAGCTCTTAAGCCTCTCCTGACTGTACTATTGGAGAAGGAAATCAAATACAAATGGTCCTTTCCGTTTGCCGTTAAATTCTCCCTTAAGGGAAGGGAATACACCTTCTCCTCCCTGCACGAGGGAGAGAAATTATTGCTTCATCTAAACCTGATCTCTCAAGAATCCAGCATGGATACTACTAATAACATCGGGTCATCTAAGAGACAGTCACCAACCAGCCCCAGGACCCCCCTTTGGAAAAAAGCTAAACCTAAATGAGCTAAAGAAAATGGTCCCCCCTGATTTTACCTCTTAATAAGCTCTTGTAAGACTTTGCGTTCCCATCTTTGGACCATGAAGAAGGTCCCCATTTTTGACCCCACTCTGTCCCTCACCATCCTAAAGACACCACTGCCACTATGAACTAGTCAAGAAAAGGACGAACTCTGCCATTGAAAGAGGAGAGCTCCTCTAAACTCCTTCATCTTGCTTTTCCACTAACATTTGAAACAAGACTTAAACCCCCGAGTGAACACTTCCCACACAGGGAGAAGTCAAGGTTACAGGGACAGCTTGCTTACTTTTCCTTCCTTGTGTGGCCCCCTCCTTTTGGTATAAGGAGAGGAGGTGGCCTCCTGTAATAGGTTGCATAGTTAAGTTTGGATTAAAGTTACAGTGTTTATTCCTTTTGTTATATTAAGGGTCCCGGGGTGGGCGATGGCCCACTTGCGCCTCCGCCCCTCTCTCTCTGTCCCGTTAAGACAGACCAGAGATGGGCAGCCTGGCTGTTTCAGCCAGACTTCTTGTTTTGGTATTTAGGGTACCCAAGGGGCTCTATATTTTCTCCCCCCTTGGTCATTTTTCCCTTTTAAGGAGAAAATGGCCCTTTTCAGGGCTCTTGTACAAGCACATGTGGTTAACAGTGTTTATTTCTCAACGAATGTTCCTTTTCTTTTCTCTTTCAGCTATCCTTTGTCTTTCCCCCGCTTTTTCTAGGGTGGTTGTTGCTCAACATACAGTCCTATGGTGTACACAAGGCTTCTTGTTCAGTGAGTGCTCCCGGGAGAGGGTAAGTCCTTACAGTGCCACTTTCATCAGATACCCTTGTAGCGATGGCTGACCCACCCTGTGGACCATTAAGGGTTGCCACCCACAATGTCCAGGGACTAAACTCCCCCATAAAACGGAAAAAAATTGGAAATCATTACAAATCTCTAAAGCTAGACATAATAATGCTCCAGGAAACTCACTTCCCCTCTAGTTATAAATCAAACTTTTTACATGCTCACTTCCCTCCGTTTTTTTTGGCCAGCGGTGATAATAAAACTAAGGGAGTGGCAATTCTCTTCTCGAAACATTGCAACTTTAAGTTGTCGTCAGAAGTAAAGGATCCTGAAGGCAGGTATATTTTAGTTAAGGGCTCTATAGAAGATCAAATAATATCCTTAATCTCCTATTATACTCCAAATAAAGGACAATTTACATTTTTTCAGAGGATGTTAGACGTCCTTTCCCCCTTGCTGGAGGGAACTATCATTCTCGGGTGAGATTCAAATGTCGCCTTTGACCAAACATTAGACAAAACCAGATCCCTAGGCAGCCAACTCCTACACCCTACCAGAGAAAGTCTAAGGATAGCTAAACTTTTTCATACTCATAATCTAGTAGACGTCTGGAGGGACAAGAACCCCTCCAAAAGGGACTTCACACATTTTTCTTACCCCCACAATTCGTACTCCAGGATAGACCATCTCTTAACTCCTTGCTACATTCTACCTTCCACCCTGGACGTCCATATCTACGAAACGGTTCTATCGGACCACTCGATAGTGACGATGCAAATACTGCACAGATCTAAATTTTTCTCCAGACCGCACTGGAGACTCAATGAGTCTCTGTTATCGGACCCAGTTATAAATACTGAAATCGACAAAAACCTCCAAGATTTATTTGCCTTTAACGTGTCGGACATCTCTTCAGCAGAACCGGTATGGGCTGCTCATAAGGCCTATATTAGAGGCAAACTTATTCAGATAGCTTCCCGGGTTAAACGGGAAAGAGGTCTGACCCTGTTAAAGCTGGAGAAGTCCTTTTTAGAAATTAAAGCAGAGCATAAGTCTAAACCCTCCAGTATACTGTTAGCTAAGCTAGACAAGGCCAAGTTAGTCTTGCACTCATGACTAGGGCGGAGAAGGCCATCCGATGGTCTAAACATAAATTCTATACTCAAGATAATAAAATGAGCTTGCTCCTAGCCAGAAAGCTCTCCCCTAGGAATAGACATCTCATGATACCTAAAATTAGGGTTGAGGGTAACCCTCCTTCTGCTAACCCCGAAAAAGTGTTAGGAGCTTTCCAAAGATATTATGAGGATCTTTACAGACCTGGGTCGGACGAAAATGTTGGACATATAAACAAGTTTCTGGAGGACGTTTCCCTTCCTACCCTCTCGGCCAAACATAGAAATTTAATGGACAAAACAATCTCGGAAGAGGAGCTGGTAGAAGTGATTAAAAACTTAAAACCTGGGTCAGCCCCATGGCCTGACGGGTTCTCAGGCCCCTATTATAAAACATTCTACAAAACTCTCGCGCCTCACATGTTAAGATTTTTTAATGCTAAAATGAAAGGGGATCCTATTGAGAAACAACTAAACACAGCATATATCAAAGTTATCCCCAAACCAGATAAAAACCCAGAGGACGTTGATAACTATCGCCCGATATCTTTCATAAACAATGATTTAAAAATTCTGACCAAGATCATGGCCAACAGATTGGCCACATTTATTAATCAATATATCAATAGAGATCAGGTAGGGTTCATCCCGACATGTCAGGGCCCGGATCAGATTAGAAGGGCTATTGATATAGTCTCCATTCTTCAATACAATTGGCCAGGGGGACCAGCCCAAAAGGTGATACTCCTATCACTGGATCTACGCAAAGCGTTTGACTCAGTCTCTTGGACTTACCTGTTTTCTGTGTTGAACCGCTGGGGCTTTGGTGAAAGATTCCGGGGTCTGATTGGAGCCCTTTACTCCTCCCCACAAGCTATGATCAAGATGCAAGGCTACTTCTCAAACCCATTCCCGATTAAGACAGGCACTCGGCAAGGGTGCCCCTTATCCCCTTTGCTATTTGCAATTGCAATTGAGACTCTAGCCATAGCCACCCGAAGCAACCTGGATATCAAAGGGGTCTCATGCGGAAAACAGGAACATAAATGTGGGTTATTCGCATATGACTTACTAGTGTTCATAACCTCTCCAGTATCTACACTTCCCTCTCTCTGCCAGCTCCTCAATAAATTTTCAAAGATTTCTGGGCTTCAGGTCAATTATACAAAATCCCAAGCACTTAACATCTCCTTACCTCCCGTGATTACCTCCAAACTTGAGTCAGAATTTAGATTTAAATGGAGTAACTCCTCGATCACTTATTTAGGAATTAAACTTACATCCAAATTTGAAACCTTGTATAGCTCCAACTACCCACCTCTATTCCGCAAACTAGAGGCAGATCTCAAAACATGGTCTAAACTTAATATTTCTTGGCTAGGTAGAGTCAACTCAATCAAAATGACGCTGCTCCCCAGACTCCTTTATCTATTTCGTTTGTTGCCCATCCCAATTCGAAAAGATCATCTTTCATCTTTTCAAAGCAAAATTTTAAAATTCATCTGGGGAAATAAGGGTTATAGGATCCCCCAGCAAACTCTATTCCTCAGCAGAAGGAGAGGTGGCGTAGGTCTCCCGTATCTAGAGAAATATTTCCACGCAGCCAGACCAGTTCAATTATCTTCCATTTACTCCAGGCAGGAGAAGCAGGACTGGCTCCGGATAGAGAGGGAAGCTATACCCTGACACACGCTGGATTTTATCCTGCGGTTACCCCCCAAAGAAAGACCCCCCATTATAGCCCCCTCTCTCTCTAATGAGCTAGCTTTATGGGACAAAATCAAACACAACTCGTTCTTAGTCTCCCCAATTCGACCGTTAGCACACCTCTTTAACAACCCGGAATTCCCTCCAGGTCTTAATATCAAAGCCTTTCAGTGGTGGCTAGACAAGGGCTTGTTTCGTATAGGACACTTCTTCACGAACAAGGGTCCTATCTCATATAGATATTGTGTAAGTGTTCTAGAACTTCCTGATTCAGAGAAGTTCAGATTTTATCAGATCTCCAACTTCCTCCATAAACTCTGGAAAGAGAAACCCCTTCCACCTAGCTTCTCTGCATATGAACAGTGGTGTGGTCAGCCGTCGTTGCAAAAGGGGGGTATCTCTCTCATTTATGAAGCACTCACACTCCCATTTAAGAAAACAGCCTATATGACTAATTGGGAGTCGGATCTCCAATTTGACTGGGATTTGGACAATTGGCAAAAGGCCTGCTCCAGATCCTTTAAGGGTATACTCAACATTAGTATCTCGGAGGCTAGCTTGAAAGTGATGATGAGGTGGTATCTAACCCCAGCCAGGCTTCACAAATTCCTACCAAATCATGATCCCTCCTGCTTTAGGGGCTGCAAGCTTCAGGGCACCATGGTCCATATATGGTGGGATTGCCCAAGATTAAGACCTTTTTGGAACAACATCATCCAGAAGGTAGCAGGAATGAAACTCCCAAGATCTCCAACCATTGCCCTCTTAAATGAGCACATCCCTAACGCCACTAAAGCTAATAGAAAACGAATACACTTCATTCTGTTAGGAGCCAAGATCACAATCGCCAGAGCTTGGAAACTTGACCGGGTATCCCCGAAAGTGGTCATCCGGAAAATTTCTTGGCTGATGACCCAGGAAAAGCTAGCCAGTATTAGTCAGGACAATTTAAGTAAATTTGAAGTAGTATGGGAACCCTGGGCAAACTTTGTAGGAGTTCCCCTTTCGCCCGGCTTGTAAATGAGCCAAGTTCGCTGAAGCTTGTTCGGCAGCAACGACCACCCCCTTTCTTTATCCTTTTTCCCCTTTCTTCTTTTCCCCCTCCTTCTCCTCTCCCTTCCCCGTTCTTCGCCTGTTTCGACATGACTCATTCGATATATTTCTAACATGAGACTTCTCTATCAGAATGAGTCTTTCTAGGCTCCTCCTTTTTTCCTTTTTTCTTCTTCTGTATTATCTTAGATAGCTTTACCTTAAGTTTTGCAGTGCATATATATTTGTTTCTCTCTCATTAAATTGCTGGAGATTTCCCCCTCCTAGAGCTGGAGGTAGCATCCGTCCGGCGGGTTGTCCTGGGGGTTGGGCCTTCTACACCTGGCACAGTGTGTCCCTGTGAGGGTGCCGGGAGGTGGGAGGCCTATCCCCGGATGACCATCGGACGAAGTTTAAGTTGGGTGGTAATGGAGGTCAGTTACCAGTCTCTGTCTGCAGTACTTTCTTCAGTAGTACAGCTGCCGGCATTCAACTTGATCCTTCGAATGCATAGACCCTCTCCACCTTTATAAGTTGTGGTCCTAAAATAGTCCTCAGCTCCTTTGTCAGTCTAGATTCAGGACTCCATACAATACTCACTTTTGTTAACTTGATTATCGTGTATATGTCTTACATCACTGTAAATGTCTTGTTTGTTTTTTTTTTCATCTCCAATACAGTTGTTACCTTCCAGTCCCAACGGGACATTTTTTATGCTATATATACAGGCACAGAGTACAATATATCTTCTTCATTGTAGTAGATAATGTATTTTCCTGCCTAAATTTGAATAAAAATCTATTGAAAATAAAAAAATCACAATCTGTGTTTATTGATTGGTTTGCGCAAAAGTTGCCGCGTTTACGGATGATGAGAATTCATTTTTGGGGTTTTTATTTTTTATTTTTTTTTACTAGTAATGGCGACGATCGTCCTTTTATGTAATAGATGATGTTACTTCTTCTATATAACATGAGACACGGACATATATATCGTATTTTTTACAGGGCAACCCTGACCTTCCATTGTTGACATAACCTCTACTTTTTTTTTTGTTTGTTCTGTAAATGTCACTACATTCTGTATATGTGCTATTAGTTCAATTGTTTTCACTCATAACATACCTCAGGACTTAGATCT
>BLSH010447254.1:18584-47088 GCA_018402905.1 Glandirana rugosa | reverse complement strand
TCAACAAGCGTTTCACTGGCTTTCCCTAGAAGCCATCACAGCCATGCCTACTAATGGCATGGCTGTGATTGGCCAGTGCATCATGTGACCCAGCCTCTATTTGAGGCTGGAGTCACAGTGCTGCATGTCACATGCTCTCAGGTTAGTGTAGGGAGAGGATGCTGCCGGCACTGTGAGGGACAGATTGTGAGGGAAAGATTGCAGATCTAATAACTAGGTAGAGATTACTACTACTGCTGTGAGGGACAGATTGCAGTGATAATAACTAGGTAGAGATTACTACTACTGCTTTGAGGGACAGATTGCAGATCTTATAACACTCACCCTGCATTACAGAACGATCTGATTACAGAACGATCTCTCATCCTGCATTACAGAACAATCTGATTACAGAACAATCTGATACTGGACTAGGTAGAGATTACTACTGCTTTGAGGGACAGATTGCAGATATAATAGCATCTCCCATTTTTTTTTCTTCCTTTTGCAGCCCTATAGCACTTGCCAAGACTTTTTTACAGCCATTTTTGTGCCGAAAAGTTTGGGTCCCCATTGACTTCAATGCGGTTCTGGGTCCAGGGTCACGTTCGGGTAACGTTCGGTACCGAACCCGAACGTTTCCGTGAAGTTCGGCCGAACCTGCCGAACCCGAACATCCAGGTGTTCACTCAACTCTAATCACAACCCCACTGTCAGTTTACAGTATGTGTAATTTACCCCCTTACCTGTACACAGCAGGTTTCAGTGTCTGTGATGTCACTCCTCCTCCTGGCTGAATTTCAAAGTTCTCTGACTTCCTGTTTCCTTTGTTTACCAACCCTGATACTACACGTCCCATGATCCCTTGAGCCTCTGTAGATACAGGGTGGGCTATAGGAGTCCCTTGTAGCAGCTGTGGGAGTTGATGTGGGTGAGCCTAAGGGTTAATGTGGGTGTTTCTGGGCCTTTATGTGGGTGGTGATTGGGAGAGGAATGGAATTGTGTTTTCACTGCCCACACTCCATTCTGCTCTGCAGTGAATAGGGAACAAGCAGGAAGTGGAACTTTAGTCAGAAAAGTGATTATAAATGCAATTTTTTAATTCTTTAAAAAAAAAAAAAAACATGTCATACTTACCTGCCGTGTGTAATGGTTTTGCAGAGATCAGCCCAATTCTCCTCTTCCCCCACTTCCACTTGCTAAAGGATTGGCAACCCACACAGAAAACATATGCTTTGCTATGCATTTCTAAAATGTGCAGCAATGCACATCGCACTTTCATTACCATTTAGGCTGCATTTTCACCTGCGTGTTTCCAAATGTATTGCGACCCACAAGAAAATGCATGCTTTGCCACATGTTTTTCAAAATGCGTGGCAATGTGCATCACGTTTGTGTTACCATTAGTTTGCATCTGCCTCTTTCTGAACGCTTGGCAACCCACAATAAAAAATGTACGCTTTACCATGTGTTTTAAAAGCATGCAGCGATGTGTGTCACGTCAGTGTCACCATTTAGGCTGTGTTCTCATTTACATATTTCCGAATGCGCAGAAACCAGCAAATAAAACACATGCTTTGTCATGCAATTAGAAAATGAATGACAAATTACACTGCATTTGTGTTACCGTTTGTTCGCATCTGCGCATTTCCGAATGCACAGCAACCTGCAAGAAAATGTATGCTTTGCTGTGTGTTTAGAAAACATGCAGCAACGCGCAGTGCACTTGCATTACCATTCATTTGCATATGCATGTTTCCAAATGCACAGTAAGTTTTGCCATGTGTTTTGAAAACAGGTAGCATTGTGTGTCGAGCTTGTGTTACCATTTAGGCTGCATTTGCATCTGTGCATTTCTGAACGAGCAGCAACCTGCACAGAAAATGTGTGTTTTGCTGTGCATTTTGAAAATGCAGGGCAACGCGCATTGTGCTTAGGTAACCATTCGTTCACATCTGTGCATTTCCGAATGCAGGGCAACCCGTAAGAAAAAAACATGCTTTTTATGTGCATTTTCTGTGCATGTTTTAGTGCTACTTTAGGGCATTTGTTGCATATAGGGCAGCTGAATTAAGTACACATATACGTTTGAAAAATGTGCAAGAAATTGCAAGCGGGAACATGCATTTCTACTACGCTGAGGTGTGAGTGGAATGTGCTTGGAATGAAGATTATAGGCAGCAAGACTGATGGGGGAAGAGAGGTGAGGGTTAAAAAAAATAACAACTGACCCATAAAAGTTGCAAAGGAATGATAGTCGTGCTGGAAGTCACGTGACTTTTAATTATTATGTGGTGCTAGTATGAACCAGGGCTTTATATTCAATCCCTCCCAGCATCAGCACAGATAGCTTTCACAGCAGGTTGTGTATGTGTGTATATGAAAGGTTTCCTTCACATACGCAGGACTTGGGAGGATTGGACTCTTCCTGTAGGTGTGACTGGGTGGGATTTAATGCTAATTATGATGTATTTAATCCCACCCTCCATCAGAGCTATGAAGAAAGTTACATCATTTGCACAGTCTCAAAGACTACAAGGGTGCGTGTTATAGACTCTAGCTGTTGTAGGAAGTGGCTGTGGAAGGGACACAGTCTATCATCAGGCTATGCAGAGTGTCACATGGTACAAAGCCACAACTAAACCCAGAATATAGAGGGATCTGCAGACAACTGAGCAACATGGTACAGAGGTGTGATCTGTGCTGAAGTTGATCATTCCATTCAGTTCTAGTGAAAAGAAAGCTGGAGTTCAGCTTTAAGAGCCCCATATTACGGGTACACTACTAACAAGGTCCACAGCAATTTGCAGCATTCTAGTAAACTAGTGTACTGTCCCTTTAGGCGTAGCTTCCACTTTAACTCTTGCAGGTACACTTCACCTGCCACAAATGATGTGCTGTGCCTTTTAATGTTTTTTTTAGCATATATTCAAAACTTTGTTACACAAGAACTTAATTTTTGGTAGAAATCAGCAGACAATTGTGAGGAATTTGCTTCAAGGGTATTCAGTCAACCTGATTACTTTTTAAGGGCTTTAAGGACAAGGCTTTTATTTAGCAACAAGGATCTTTACAAAAAGTTTCTCTTATGGGAATTTTCAGCACCACATAAGCACAAAAGAACTATTCTTTGGTCTGCTCAGACCTTCAGTCTGTTTCACATAGACTAATACACTACAGCTTTATTGTTATGGATTTGCCCAGGTTGAGCTGTATATGCTCTCTGTCAATACTGCTGTGGTTAAGCATGTTAACCAATCAGCTTCTAGCCTCAGCTTGTTCAGTGAGGCTTTGGCGAAAAAAAATTGGAAGCTGATTGGTTTCTGTGCTGAGCATTAATGGCTGTGTTTTATTAGCAAGCATAATATATTGTTACATTGAAAATATCATATTGTCCATCATGTTTTGCTTTTGGTGAGAATATATTGCTAAAATAAAGAAATCAGAAGAGGCACTGGGTATCACCAGTGTACCACATCCCTTCGAAGGAAAATTAAAAAAAAAAAAAAACACAAAACAGGATTTTAAATGTACCATGTACAGACACATTTTTTCAAAGTTTAAAATCCTCAAATTTTATTATTCAACTGTATAAAACACCATTAAAACAAGAATATACAATAGTGGTCGTTCTAATTTTTCAGCTTCTGGTAGATACTTTGACTTGTTTGGCAATATGTGGCTCCATCAGGAAGATTTATATAACTACAAGAAGCATAATTTTTAATATTATTATTATAGCCTTACCTGTAAGTAAAATGTATAGCTCCTAAACCTGTACGGTTTAGGAGATATTCCACTTGCATGCAGCCGCTGACATCACAGCACGCGCATGCACAGTGATGTCCCGGCAAAGGCCCGGTGCACTGCACCGGACCTTGAGGGAAAGTCTGCCAGAAAGACAGGCTCCCGCGTGCCACTCACAGTGCCAGAGCCGCGAACCCGCAAGAATCCACATATCAAAGATGTCTGCTCCCTCTGCAGGGACCAGACAGCCCTGTGGGAGCTTCATTCTGAGTTAAATATTTCATAATGAGCCTTACTGTTTTTTTTTTCACAAGTATACAACCGCTTTAAGTTCAAGATGGACACAATATTTTGATAAAAAATGTTCCCATTTGAGGGAAACAAAAGATGTATGTATGTTCTGGACTTTATATTTCTATCTCCGGGTGCAAATCCAGCAGACATATGGTGCACTGCAGGAGAGGCAAAAAGATCGACCAACTCAATGTTAGACATGTATAGATAGTCCTGCTGAAAAAGCATTGGCTGATAGATGTTAAAGGATAAGTTCATTTTTCATAACATGTTGCATGTGACACCCATATTTGGGATGTAACATGTTATGAATGCACCTCCGCAATCCCCACTGTGGCAGCTGGTGGGGGTTCTTCACCCGCTAACTGTCAAAATGAAAATAAAAGACGTGGTTGTGCAGGGCTCTGCCCGGCCTGCTTGGCATCAGCGATCTGCTGATCACTGGTGCAATGCTTTTCACCCCCTTGCATCAAAAAATAATATTTTTACCTGCAAAAAAAAAATGTGCATTTATTATTTTTTCTGAAAAGATGAACTACTCCTATAAGGCCTGGTTCACATCTATGCATTTTTTGCGCTTTTTCAGTTTTGCAGAAACACACTACAGTCCATTTAATATGGTTTCCTATGGGTCATGTTCACAACTGTGCATTATATGGAAAGAGCCAGGGACTTTTTCTGGTTTTTGGTTCCATAGACTTCAATGGATCAAAAACATATATTTAAAAACACAAAATGCACCTGGAATATGCAAACTGCAACCTGCATAGGTGTGAACCAGGCCTAAGTGGAAAATAATAAATCCACAGCACAGTAACATGTGCATCTTAAGGCTCCAGCAAAGAGGAAAATATTGTCCATTGTTTCTTATTTTTGGTGAGAATATATTGCTAAAATTCTTTGTGTATATCTGATCTCACAGGACATAGTATTTGACTACCTGTTAAACATCTTGGACCAGTGTAGGTTAGATTTTGGAAATTAACCCTTTTTTAACCACTTGGCGACCGGCCGTGGTTTGACGGCGTTCGTTATCGCGAAAGTGGTTCGTTATCGCGAAACGCCATCACCTCACTGCGACCGCACTCACTGTGTTCTGGGGGGCCAGGGAGCAGGTAGGGCAGACAAATCTCCACCGGCTACCCGTGATGGCTCCCCTGCAGTGAGAGAATGGAGGTCCGTGTATGTAAACACGGATCTCCGTTCTGACAGAGGGGGAAGGGATGTGATCACAGGCTTCCTGTATATGGAAGCCATGATCGCTCCCCTCCCCCTGCCAGCCCAGCCCCCATACAGTTAGAACACACTGAGGAAACACAGTTAATCCTTAGAGCGCCCCCTCCAGGTTAACCCCTTCACTGCCAATGGCATTTACACAGTAATCTGTGCATTTTGATAGCACTGATCGTTGTATGGTCCCAAAAAAGTGTAAAATGGTCCGACATGTCCACCGCAATATTGCAGTACCACTAAAAATTGCAGCAATTGGTAACTTTTGCGCAAACCAATTAATAAATGCCGATTGTGTTTTTTTTTACCAAAAATATGACAAAGAATATAAATCGGCTATAACCGATGAAAAAAAAAATGTATTTATATATTTTTTTGGGATTTGTATTTTAGCAAAAAGTATTACAAAAAGTAAGAAATATTGTTGCTTTTGCAAAATTGTCGCTCTTTTTTTTATAGTGGTGATCAAAAATGACGCAGAGGTGATAAAATACCACCAAAAGAAAGCTCTATTTGTGGGGAAAAAAGGATGCAAATTTTGTTTGGGTACAACGTCGCACGACCACACAATTGTCAGTTAAAGCGACAAAGTGCTGTATCGCGAAAAGTGCTCTGGTCCTAAACTGGGAAATCCCTCCGGGGCTGAAGTGGTTAAGGAAATAATAAACCCGCTTGCTGGAATTTGTTGTCTTCTTTAGAAATACAATTGTCTAAAATCACTTTACCTAAAATAGCTAACTGATAAATCAGTGTTATTCATGCTGGTATGCATACAATCACTTACCCTCCGTTTATGGTCTTCCTCTACTGATGTAACAAGTAGAAAATATTCAGCGCATCAAGAAAATCAAGAGACTGAAGGAAATGCCAGCTGAACACAAAAAAGGCTATTCAACAACCTTCCATAAGTCAAATTATCCAATAAGTATAGTGCAGCGCAAGACAAGTCTCTGAAAAATAGATAAACTTTATAAACGTCCACTAATGATGATTTCTTGTGAAAAAATGGAAAACAATAAATCCCAAGTGAGACAGCGTGCAGTCCTGAAAACATGCAGGTGAGGGAACACGTGGGTCCTGCCACCAAAGACAATACCAGCCTCTCACCTTATCCACTCGACCCGTGAGGGTCACACAGCATATGTATATATATTATCCTTGCGGTAAGATCATCTATTCCTGGATGGTCTCGTCCAATCCATATTCCAACACCTCCACTGGTGTGAGTATATACACGACAGAAATATAGGGCAGCGGTATGAACTGACAACTGGCGTGGCTTCCACCTCCGTACGCGTTACGTCCTGTTGTGATCTGGACTTCTGAAGAAGTCCAGATCACAACAGGACGTAACGCGTACGGAGGTGGAAGCCACGCCAGTTGTCAGTTCATACCGCTGCCCTATATTTCTGTCGTGTATATACTCACACCAGTGGAGGTGTTGGAATATGGATTGGACGAGACCATCCAGGAATAGATGATCTTACCGCAAGGATAATATATATACATATGCTGTGTGACCCTCACGGGTCGAGTGGATAAGGTGAGAGGCTGGTATTGTCTTTGGTGGCAGGACCCACGTGTTCCCTCACCTGCATGTTTTCAGGACTGCACGCTGTCTCACTTGGGATTTATTGTTTTCCATTTTTTCACAAGAAATCATCATTAGTGGACGTTTATAAAGTTTATCTATTTTTCAGAGACTTGTCTTGCGCTGCACTATACTTATTGGATAATTCCTCTACTGATGGCTAAGTAGATAGAGTCCAGCACAAAACAGAATGTGGGCATTTAAAGATCACTCTTATCTTCCTTGTACAGTTTTCAAACAGCGAACAATACATATATCTGCTAGGTACAGTGCTGTGAACTCTCACATACAATTATCATTGGCAGTGACTTTTGTAGCTTCAGTATATCTTGTGCTGTCTGAAAGCATTAGTCGTGGGGTACTTGATAAGTCTAGCTTATCAAGGGATAGAATCCTAGGCTACAGAAAAAAAATTAAAGGGACCCATGCCATGTCATCAATTTTTTATTTTATAGCCTCATTGAATTAAATATATACATACCACAATTCAGGAGTTCTGTTTTTTTTATATCCATTGAAAGCAAATGAGATAAGGAATAAAAATATTGTTGTAAGTAAATGATGCTTCGTTAAATATTAATGTTACAAAGGATGGAGGGGTTAATCTTGCAAACAGGCGTTAATTTTATTTGGTATTTTATACATGCTTGTTTGGCAATATTCTGGTTTTCTCTAGTAAATAAACATATTACAATAAGTTACTGAGTGAGTAACATTTTATGATTTTATTTATACAAGTTAGGAAATTCGGTGATCTAAAATAAACGTTTTGCAAAGATGTGTTCATAAACTCTGATTTTAAATACGTATTTAATTTACATTTTACTAATCCATGTCTCATGATATATCTTGAAAGGAGGATTTTGCATAAAGGATTACGTTACGAGATAACATTAGTACAAGCTATTAAAAAGTATAAAAAACTCAAAATACTGTAAATTAGAAATTCTATATAAATAATGGCACAAAATAAGTAACTTGAATTATTTAACTTGCTCTTTTTAGTACAGATTTTAGTTTTGTAAGGATTGCACCTTATACCTTGTGACCTTTTTCTGTTGAGTATAAATGGCACTCTAAAGTCATGGAGTCATGAAATATCAAATGACAAAGGAGTCTAATACTGTAACAATAAGAATGCTAATTACAAAGAAGGTTATTTATAGGGATCGTCTAAATGTACTTGGGATTGGCTTTCAGGAGGTTCATCAAACTGTGTTGAAGTTCTGAGCCCCGGGTTCAGAATACTGCGATCTCAGAGATCGCATGTGATTCGCACCCGCACCACAGGTGCCGATCACATGCAATCACTGAGCAATGCGAGTTCAGCCATGCAGTTGTATGGCTGAACTTGCATTAGACACAGTTTCGCTATAAGGGATTCAGGCAGTCAGGGAGACTGCTGTGAGGAGGCCTCAGCATACCTCTGCGATGCCCCTACCCACTTCCCCTGCCCACAAGTGATGTCAGTATAGGCTCATTCACTATCCCTGCAAATCATTCATTTCAATTTGCAGGATTGTATGTGCAGTATTTTACAACGCTATCTTTCTGTTTTGCCTATGTGTATTGCTGTGAGTGCCTAATATTTAGCAGGACCTATGGGTGGTTTGGATGTACCAGGGGTGTCACCATACTTGCTGTCAGTACTGACAACTCAGCTATCCTATCACCACTCCCCTGCATCTCATTGCTACATGCCAGCAGGATTTAATGTATTGAATCATGCTTGGAATGACACTCTGATAATATTAAGTGTACTGCTGTGGTCACTCACCCACCTATAGGACAATTAAGTGGTCTGGAAGTACCAGGTGGATCACCATACTTGACCAGAGTGCTGACCACCCAGTTTCCCCAGAACCACTTCAGTCCTACATGCATCCATTTTCATACCTCTAGGTACATGATGTTTACCTGTTATGAGGACATATAGGGTGCCTGGAAGTTCCTAGTTAGTGGTGATACACCACACAAATCACATCTAATAACTGGATTCCCCAGGTCTCCCTCGGTCCCACTCACACATAGTGACACTTCTGGTCATTATCATTACTGACCGGCCTGAGAGGACATGTAGAGGACCCTGGAAGTACCAAAGCATCACTTACTGCTGAGTTTTCCCAGGTTTCCCCTTTGTCACTGGCCTTATACCACTTGCACCTACCTCTATTGCATGCATTGTAAGAAGTCACCAATTAATGAGATATTGGCACATCTGAATGTGAGAGTCTGGCAGAGCTCATGAGTGGTCCACTTTTATCTATGACAACGTTGTCAATTTTATGTATGTGTTGTACCTACCCCTTTTGATGTGATTTCCCTCCATTTTTGTGACCATAAATTACCTCATTTAAATTTGCTTAATAACGTTTTTTTTCATAAACTACTGCAGTAGGCTCCCTCTCCATTTTTTCTGGAGGTAAAGCACTACTTACCTCTGGGGTTCACCCCCCAGTTGTTGTTTTTGACATGCATCCCTGTGTCCAAACCAGAACCCCACCCCATACGTGGTGAGTCGGTAGTTCTGTTCCTTTACCTGACCCATTAGCATTTGTGTCATTAGTGCACTGCTCTTACTTCAATGTTTTTATTTTGGATACAAAAGGTGCAGGAGTCTTTTTTTCTCCCGCACTAGAATCGGATCGTGTGGGTGTTCTCACCCATGCAATCCGATTCATGTGTGAGTCCACAGTTCGCACTGCGATCTGTGAACAAATCTGGGGGTGTCATTAACTTTGTAATGACACCCGCAGCGGTTTGTAGAAAGCAGTGTGAACTGCCTGCAGGAAGACTGCGATGCGGGAACCGGCTCTATAATCGCGCCGGTTCCCGCATCGCACATGTGTAAACCAGGGCTGAATGTTATTACCAACCAATTGAAGCCAATGACAGTTGAATGTTTAAAATCAATTCTGACCATTTTCCAAGTCCAATTGGCAAAGGATTGTCAAACGTCATGGGGGTGCTGGGCAATGCCTTGGAGGAACTAATGCAAAAACAAATGTCAAAAAATGCCACAGATCAGCAATTTTAATAATAAGGCCTAACGTGGAACATTTAAAAAAATCCAATTCCTTTAAATAAACATTCTTGTGGGATTCCCTAAACCTGTAATTAGCAATAAAAGTCTGCACACCGCGATTATCTACACCATTAAGCAACCAACAATAGATTATTTTTAGGGTGCTTAAACTCTTTCACAGTGTATCAGTCTGTTAAGCTGGCTATAGATGGTTCGAATCTCGGCTGGTTTAGATATTCGATCCATGTAAGGCCAGGCTGAATGTACCCAAGTTGATCAATCAATCAACTTGGGTAAAACCAGCCTGTCAGATTTTACAAGCAATTATTGCTAGCAGGTATTATAGCCACTAGCAGTAATCACTGTGTTCTCCTGGCGTGACAACACAATGGCTCTGTGGAAGCAATTCCCTCCATCAACACTGACTTTCCTGATTGGGGAATTGCAAACTGTGGAAAGAATGTCACTCCATCTATAGCCAGCTTTAGTTGATGCAATATTACATACAGTACTTGGATATCTGTACCTGTGCCTAATACAACTTGATTGCTAAGCATTTTTGCATTTTTGGTATGTGGTCTGCTTGCTCTGTATATTTGAAATTATTCCCTAAACCTGTCTGGGACATTTCATGCTTGTATGATGTATACAATGTAGTACAACAAAAGTGGCAATTACAAAGAGAAACATGCCACTTAAATTGCCAGTAAATGACATTTCCATTCCAACTTGGTTTTCTTTTGTTAAAAAAAAGGATGCTTCCCCCCATTGACCTTTAGACGTCCCCATGCAGTTAAAAAAAAATAAGCTGGCAGGGAATTATCTATTTTTTTTTCTAAAATATCATTTTTCTTATAATATATCTGAAAAATCATGGCAGAACCCTTTATCTTTAATGAGCGTCTGGATTCTAAAGGGGTACCTCATGCACAAAAAATAAATAAAATGATGTGGGTTCCTTCCTAATATACATACCAAACCCATGTCTTACAGATTATTGCCATTAGGAATGTGCCGAACAACCCCCTGTTCAGTTTGCACCAGAACTTTCTAACATTGGGAAAGTTCAGAACTGAATAACGAACCCCATTGAAGCCTATGGGACCCAAATGTGAAAAATCAAGAGTGCCCATTTTGAAGGCATATATGCAAGTAATGTGGCATACAATGGTTATGGGGATCTGGGTACTGGCCGGGGGACATGTATAAATGAAAAAAAAGTATAAAAAACATCATTTTTAAATGAGCAGTGTTTTATTGATGCTTAAAGTGAAAGCATAAAATGAAAAATTCCTTTCAATATAGTGCCTCGGGGGTCCCCTTAATCTACCTGTAAAGTGGCACATCTGTACCGTGTATAGAATCTGCTGCAGCAATAATTGCATTTATAAAGCCAAAAAAATGACATTCTCTCTGCAAGCTTCCTTTATTTTGTAAGGAACAGCTTGGAGAGTCAGTCTGTATGATGAGGCCCCATTGTAGTGCACTGAGAATAAGATTAGAGTTTTTTTTGTAAATTCTGGTGTCTCTTCAACAGACTTTGGATAGAATTAACGGGTGGGGAAAAATTGGGCTTTGGGTGTTGGTGGTGCTTTCACACTGTAACCCTATAGAGGTACTCTTGATGAAAGCAAGAATTGGCCTTGCTGTCAAAAATTGCAATGATATGCATCTGTCAAACAGGTGCAGAAAAATTGGTCTTTGGGTGTTAATTGTGTCCATGAAACTTACACCAAAAACATTCTTCCAGATGAAATGAACACCCACAATGCTAGGCAGCCTAAAAGTCCTGCAGAGATTCCACATCCCAAAAACACTTAATCTACGACATCGGCATCAGGGGCTTCATAGCTGCTGGTAGTCCAGGACTAATTCATTTTGATAAGTCAGATGGTCTACGGAGTCTTTGGACAAACACGTTCTATGATTAGTAACAACATCTCCAGCAGCACTGAATGCCCATTTGGAAAAGCATGCTGGATGCAGGGCAGCCCAGCAGCTCAATAGCATACTGACCTAGTTCTGGCCAGTGGTCTATTCTCATGAACCAGTAAGCCAGTGGATTGTCGACTGGCAAGCTCTCTATCTATGTTTTCGCCCCTAGAAAATCTTCCACCATGTGAAACAGATGCTGTCGATGGGATGTGGAAGCTGGGTGGTGAGGACTAAAAAAATCAAGCAATGCATCACTTAGGCGGCTGCCTTCTCCACAGCTCTTTTCTTGACCAACAGAAGCCTCAAAACTTTTCCATGACACTGTAACCTACCAGAGGTGGGAAAAGTGTTTGATAAACTCCTCTTAAAGGTGTCCTCAAGAGATTTCATCTTCAGCACTCTCTGTGGGGAGGGGGTGAGTTCTGAGACTTTACCCTTATAACGTTGGTCATGGAGGGTTGCCAACCAATAGTGGTCCTTCTCCTTTATGCCACATATTCTTGGGTCCTTTTACAGGCTTTGAAGAATGAGGGAGCCCATGCACCGTAAATTTGCAGAGGCATGAGAAGCAGACTCCTCGGGGTCACTCAGGATTATATTATCTGGAACTGTCTCCTCCCAGCCTCGTACTACTCCCAAGGGTTCTGGGGATGGAAAACCATTGCTTACTGTTTGGCCTATGTCTTCCATTGCTTCAATGCCTCTGAAACTGCCAGAATCCTCCTCCACCTACTCCTCTCTCTCCTCTTGTGTGCTCTATGGCATAGGAATGATGGTGTCTGCATAAAATGGGCTTTGAGAGGAAAGGAAGTCCTCCTCTTCCTCCCACTGCTCTGACTCCAGTGCCCTGTCCATAATGCCACACAGATTCTGCTCCAGCAGGAACATAACAGGGATTGTGTCCCTGATGCATGCATTGTCATCCTCATGGCCTCCTCAAATGGTGGCAGTAGAGTGTATGCATCCTTTATGATCAGCCATTGGCAGAACAAAAAGCAGAGCCGGCCTGAGCCTGCCTTGTGCTATACTCACACAGGTACTCGTTGATGACCTTCTGCAGCCGCTGCAGCATTGCCATAGTTGAGTTCAACCTGGTGGGCATGTCACAAATCAGGCGGTTTATGGGCAGGTGGAATTCCCGCTGAGTTCCAGCCAACTGAGCACTGGCTGTGTATGACCGCCTGAAATGGCTACAGACCTTTCTGGCCTGCTTTAGCAGGTCTTCCAAACCTGGGTACCTATTTAGGAAATGCTGCACCACCAAATTGAGGACATGTGCCAGGAATGGCACATGTGTCAATTTTCCCTGTCTAAGGGCGGACAGGAGGTTTGTGCCATTATCACACACCACCATTCCTGGCTCCAGTTGGTGTGGCGTGAACCACCTCTGGGCCTGTCCCTGCAGAGCTGCAAGAATCTCTGCTGCGGTACGGTTCCTGTCCCCTAGATACACCAGCTGAAGCACTGCATGGCACCTTTTAGCCTGACTCATTGAATAGCCCTTTGGGTGTACTTGAGGTTCATAGGACAATTCAGCAGAGGAGGGCATGGAGGAGGAGGAGGAGGCAAGAAGGAGAGTGTAAAGCTGACAAATCTCATGTCATCACCAGCTGTATGGAGATTTGGAGACATTGGGGCACAACAAGCTGCAGCACTGAGACCTGTCCTGTATCCTTCCAAGTTGCAAGCAGAGTTACCCAGTGTGCTGTGAATGAAATATATTGTCCCTGCCCATGCTTGCTGGACCACGTGTCAGCAGTAACTTGGACTTTGTGGCTGACTGCCTGCTGCTGAAAGGTCATGAGTAGAGTTGAGCGAACCCGTGGATGTTCGGGTTCGGCGGGTTCGGCCGAACTTCAGAAAAAAGTCTGGGTTTGGTACCAAACTTGACCCCGAACCCCATTGAATTCAATGGGGACCCAAACTTTTCGGCACTAAAATGACTGTAAAAAAGTCCTGGAAAGTGCTAGAGGGCTGCAAAATGATTTTAGAACGATAATCTGTCCCTTACAGCAACAGCAGGAACCTGACCCTATAGAACTAGAAGATGATTTTAGAACAATAATCTGTCCCTCTAAGCAGTAGACTCTACCTAGTCCAATCAGATCATTCTGTAGTGCAGGATGAGATCTGCAATCTGTCCCTAAGCAGTAGTAGTAGTAATCTCTACCTATCTATCTATCTGCAATCTGTCGCTCACAGCACCGGCAGCATCCTCTCCCTACACTACCAGGAGAGCATGTGACATGCAGCACTAAGTGACTCCAGCTTAGAAGAGTCTGGGTCACGTGATGCACTGGCCAATCACAGCCATGCCATTAGTAGGCATGGCTGTGATGGCTTCTAGGGAAAACCAGTGAAACACTTGTTGATTGGCTGCCCTGCAGCTATTCAACATGTGTGATCAAATATCCGAACCCAGAACTCGAACCCAAACTTTTTTTCTACTTTCCGGGTTCAGGTCCGGGTCACGGACACCCCAAAGTTTGGTAGGAACCCGAACTTCACAGTTCGGGTTCACTCAACTCTAGTCATGAGGTATAGCAGGGGCAGACAGAGGTGAGTAAGGAGGAGAGAGAGATCTGTGCCCCTTTTGTGTGGCTTTTAGGTGCTTTTGCCAATGGACTGTGTGGTGGGAGGTTAAATGCTCTGTCAAGCATGTGGTACCCAAATGGCTGGTGCTTTTGCCACATTTGATGTGCTTGAGACAAACTTTGCAAATGGCAACAGTGTGATCGGTTGCACATGTACTAAAAAAGGCCCAAACAGCTAAGCTGTGGGAAGTGGGCTGCGAGATAACAGCTCCACAATGTGATGGAATAGGGTGGCTGCTCTCTGGTCCTCGATGATGGCTGCCTTATTGGTGTTGTGCCTCACCCTCACTTTCCTCCTTTTCGCTATCTGGCACCCAAGTCGCATCAGTGACCTTATCACCATCATCTCCTCCATCCTCATTACCACTGGAGACAAATTGGCAATGTGCTGTGGCTGCGGGAACATGAATGCCAATTTGTGTACCGGTGTTCTCCCCTCTCTGTAGACTCACGTTCCTGCCTTTCTCAACCTCAGAACCAACATCTGAATTGAGTAATGGCTGTGCATCATCAAGGAGCAAGTGGCTGACACTGTGTTCAAATAACTCCACTGACTCCTCCATGCAATGCTGGGGCTATGGCAGGAATAGCTGATGACAAGGAGGCAGGTTTAGCCACTCTCGCAGCTGCAGGGGACTGCATACTAGTCTCTTGGGTGACGGAGGATGAGGAGGATGAGGACAGTTTAGAAAGCCAGTCCACCACCTCCTCTGCATGCTGTGGCTGGATAGCATGGGCAACATCACTAAACAGAGGAAATCATACCCTGCCTGAGGTTTGACCATGTCTACCTTTGCCTGTGGACACATATGCTGCTGGACCCCTTACAGTGCTATGGGAACATCTGCCTCTCCTTGTTGTCCTCCCAGACATGATGGGGGTGGGGGGTGCTTATTAACCAAATGTAATAAAGATGTGGAAATGTGTACATGGATGCACTCTAATCAATGGAAAGGGGTGTTTGGTGCACTTTAATCTGAGTACTCACTACACAGAAACACTCCACGGATACACTACAATATACTGCAATATGCTGCGTCAAACAAGCAGTAACACACAGAACTATATGGCATTAAACTTGCAGCAACACACAGAAATAAATGGCATTAAACTTGCAGTAACGCAATGAAATATATGGCATTAAACTTGCAGTAACACAATTAAATATATGGTGTTAAACTTGCAGTAACACACAGAACTATATGGTGTTAAACTTGCAGTTATGCAATGAAATATATAGCATTAAACTTGCAGTAGTGCACAGAAATATATGGCGTTAAACTTACAGAAACACAATGAAATATATGGCGTAACACACAGAACTATATGGCATTCAATTTGCATTAACACAATTAAATATATGGCGTTACACTTGCAGTAACTCTATGAAATATATAGCATTAAACTTGCAGTAACGCACAGAACTATAAGGCTTTAAACCTGCAGTAACACAATTAAATATATGGTGTTAAACTTGCAGTAACGCATAGAACTATATGGCGTTAAACTGTAATGCAATGAAATATATGGCGTTAAACTTGCAGTAACGCACAGAACTATATAGTGTTAAACTTATGGTAATACAATGAAATATATGGTGTTAAACTATCACTACACTTATATACAAAGGAAAATGGTACTGCGCTCAGTGAGGGTAAGAATAAATAAAAATGTGATCTCTGTATAAAGCTGCAGCGATATGAGTGAAATATAAACACAAAATAGATCATAAGCAAAAAAGTGCTGCGCTAGCAATCATACAAATAATAATGATTATTAGAATAGAGTGAACTTGGTCATTGCAGAGACCCACTACTAAAACAATAGTGCATTTGAAAAGTAATAAAAAGTCCAAAGATTAATTAATAGGCAACAGTCCTCATTCATATCTTGAAAGTAGGTGTATAGTAATGTGTAAATAATAAGCAAATCCTCTTAGTGCCACCGTGCTTTGGGATGTATTGTGAAAAAATCCCATCACCACGCTGTGATTGCGCTTACCAAAGAGAGATGGTCTCTTATTACAGGAGACCGGAAGGAGCCTTTTTTATATCCACATAAGAATGCGCCGCCAGGGAGTATCCAGACCCCTACTGCTGTGTCTCGGTCACATGCAATCTTATCTCCATACCAGAATGCGGGATAGTACATAAAAGAAAAAGGCTCCAATAGCGTAATACAGTAAATGAAACTGGTGTTTAATAAAGTATTGCACTTACATTTAGATGCATAAAAATAGAAGTATCACAGGGAATAATAAAATCTCCAGAACAAGAATCGCGGTGTGTCAGAGTAGAGCCATGACCCTCAGAGGGTTATTACCCCCTCACAAAGAGGGGGTAATTACTGTATATAATTGATAATGTTTAGGAAACCTATTTCCTTAATAGTGCAATGTAGCATCGATTAAGACAAACACCTTAATCTTTCTCACAGTATGTTCACAAGTCACTAAGAATCAATTCAAAATCACCAAATATTTTCTATTAACAGTGTGTCTGATCTGAAAAGTGGAAGATGATACCATATAAAAGACAATTGCTAAGAATGAACTCTAAAGTAATTTGCATTCATGTTAACATAATACAACCATCATCAATTTCTCCAAGTGTGGTAGATGTTCCTGTATGTAATTAGGGATGAGCTTAGGGTTCCGTCCCAACACAAGTTTGGAACAAACCCTGGTGATCTGGACATTAGGATGAACACCGAAACATTTACCTGTTTGCCAGAAGTCAAACATTATGTATAATATTGGTATTGCCAATGCAATTTTACATGACAACTCTTTGTTGTCACTGGTTGCTAAGGATGCTAGGAGGCACAGGCACTACCAAGTCATTAAGAACCAGTGACATCACACACAGACCCCTTCAACTACCAGCCCAGGGTTGTGAGGAAGAAGTCCTTATCCTCATCAACATGGGAACAAGGTGCTTTGCAGGGGGTTCTACCCATGGCATGGTACATCCCAATGGTGAGGGCATGCAGCCTGGTAAGCCTCAGTAACGAGGGGTGCATGCTCACCTTTCCCTTCCAAGACTTAAAGGCTGCATGCTTAAGATGTGACATAGCTTTTTGTTTCTTGATATTTGTGTGGGATGCCTCCTAAAATTCATACCAGACCCGAAGGACCTTCTAGTGACAGGGAAGGCAGTCTCATAAGGGGTTTTAGGGGCTTAGTATATGTCACATTAAGAAATAAGAGGGTCATGGAGTAAATAATGGAAGGACCAGTGAAGGAATGAACCTTTATAGAATTCTCCTACATCTCTCCTGGTGTCTCCAGCAGCATCCTTTCCAAGTCTGGCCTCTCTTCCACTGTTGCTAGAGTGGAAGAAAAAAAGTACCTGAATCACCTTCACGCCTAGTGTCTTTATGGCAGTATTGTAAAAGTACTGGCATTGCATCTGCTTCCATTCTGAATTGTAAAATGATTCCCCTTCTATGAGTTTTCTGGCTTGTGCTTAACTGCAATGACCAGTACCCAGCCAGCATTATTTTTCCCAGAAGACCATCCCTGCCCTTCACCAACATGTGGAATGTAATGTGTCTGTGTCACTGGACCATGCCTTCAGCAGCAAAGTACACATGACAACATGAGCATGGCACAGTAAGCATGGGCATGGATGTTATATATCCTTCACAGCATACTGGGTCAATTTTCTGGAAACTAGGAAGGATACAGGGCAGGGCACATTGCTGGAGCTGGTAATGTTAAAATATATTTTATCTGATGGTGAAAGGGCAGGAACATGTATCGCCTCATCCTCACTGGCCTCATCCTCCAACTCCTTGGAAGCAGCAGTCCCCCTCCGAATTATCCCAGAGCACATGCAACATCCCATGATAAATGCTACCATGCTTAGTTGCAGTATGTATGTCTGGGTGACAGAATGCATGCTAGGCTAGAGCTGCTGGCAGTTCTCCACATCAAGGCTGAGAGTTGCTTGACCCCACACCCTTTTCAGCCAGCAAGGCCATGTGTGAAATTGGTATTAACCTTCTTTCCATCCTTTGCCTGGAAAAAATAAACCTGTATTTTGCCAGGCACATATAGTGAACCTTTTGTTGCAGCAGTTTATCACAAAATACTCTGGTTTCTAGGAAGTTTTTCATCAGGCTACTTTGTGTTGCGATACCAAGCCATGGCTTACCTTGCAGACATGCAGCATCAACATGAGCTACCTGCCAATTGTCTGATCTGTGACACCCCTACATGTTGTAATTCATAGTTGGCCATGCTGCAGGGGATGCGTCAGAAATCGTGTGCCATCACTGACCACCAGTGTAATTCTTGGTATACGAGTGCAAGTGTTCCTTCTTGTGTACACACTCTGGGGTCTGATAGACCTTGCACTAGAACAACAACAGTAAGTGGAGGAGGAGCATGTGCTGTTGCCCCATGGCTAGTATAACCCTTTTCCTACTGACTCCATCCCTGTGAAGCAAATGCATCAGGGGGCAGAAGAGAAATAAAAGGAAATGGGCAGGCTTCCATTGGGGACATTTCACCCATCCCAAATCCCCAGAGTGGTACATGTGTGAAATGAGATTAATGAGAACAGTGTTCTAAGCAATACAGAGGACTTGGGGTCCTCATAGCAAGTAATTTGTGGTGAGTTTGATCCTTTATGCTCAAATGCCTGCACAAGGGCACCCAAGGAACTAGTATTTGGTGACCACATGTTTGAGAATCTGATAGAAAATAAAATGGTTTAGCTACTGCTACCATTCCAGAGAGAGCCTGAAATATGCACTGTGAAATAACCTATTTTCAGCATTTCCTGATGGTGATAGGATCCTCTTTAATAGCAAACATGCCTCAGACAATTTAATCCCTAAAAGGAGCCCTTTTAGGCACTTATAGGCATCTCCAAATAATTTATGGCAATATCAATTCCAGGGCTGATCTGGAAACTCTGAGAAGTGAGGACCCCATTAATTATTAGTCCAGACTTGACCACTGGCCATAGCTTCTTGATCATAAGCCAGTGGAGGGATTGGCAGAGAGGGGTGGCAGACACTGAGTGGTTGGTAGGTTAGATGAGTCTGGTAGCAGCATTCATGATAGACTGAAGGGGGATAGCAGTAGTCAATGATTTCTGCAGCTGGCATTCTGCCTCAAGATTTTTGGTCTATCCAACAAAGAAATATGATTGTGACTGTTGTCTCACAAACAATATTTAATGTAAAACCTGCCTTGCCACTCCCTCTTATATTGTGGCCTAACCAAGCTGCCTCCATAATGTTCACCCTCTTTGGCATATTTGTAGCTATTGTCTCTCATATAATAATACACCCTAATGTTTATTTCAAGATAAAGCCTTCCTCATTTCTCCCTCTTTGTAGAGGCCTAACCAAGTAGCTTACATACAGTTCAACCACTGAAAAATATTTGTGGCTATTGTCTCTCAGTTAATACATTCTCATTTAAATTGCAATATAAAACCTGCTTCATCTATCAGTCTTATATTGTAGCCTAACAAAGCTGCTCACATACTGTCCAGCAATGGTACACTTTTTTAATATTGTGAAGCAGTCACACAGGAAAGAACTGGAACTATTTAATGTATTATACAATAAATGTGTTTTACACTGTACTCCTAGAATCATTGTGGTTTGATTTGTGGCAGTGTGTCTATTTATTGAGCTTTTCTCATTTTATTTTTTATTTTTCATTACTGTGAATTATTTTCATATTTATGTATACCTCAACATGATCCATGGCTTGAAAGCAGACAATTAACCTCACAATGACTCCTCTGGTTGTGTCAGGCTAATACTAGATAACCTCTCTGTGATTATGAGACCTGCTATTTTCTAAGGAATTCAATTCAAATAGTTTTTTTAAATTAGATCCAGTTGTTCTAATAGATTTATCATTAAAATATCCCACCAAAAATTGACTTGCTTTGTCAAAAAAATAAATGCCTTGTATAGATAATATTTTGTATTATACTTTCTCCTTTTTAATCTTGCAAAACTCTGAATGACTACCAGTAGCATTGTCATATATGTGAATATACATAGCTCTATAAATGCATGTATTAGTGGCGTGGCTATGGGGGTGTTGGGGGTGTGGGCCACACCCAGGTGACACCAGCCAGAGGGTAGACATCCAGGGCCAGCTGCGGGATTGCCTCCGGTAGGAAGGGGCAGAGCTGTGGGGGTAGGGGCTGTGTAATGTAAAGGGGTCCAGAGGTGTGGGGGGCTGTGTAATGTAAAGGGGTCCAGTGGTGTGGGGGGCTGTGTAACGTAAAGGGGTCCAGAGATGTGGGGGTGCTGTGTAATGTAAAGGCATCCAGGAAGTCCCGCATGCTGTATCTTTGACGCACTTCCACTATAAAGTGCTGGTGCTCTCGCCGTTTCCAAGCCACCTTGTGCAGATGCTGGGGTAAGAATTTCCTACTTACCAGATTTAATTGACCCGCTTAGTCGTACGACACAGAGAGGTCAATGCAGGCTTTCAGCCTCTCACCTGACCGTAGGTGTATGCGCGTCCAATTAGTCCCTTTTGGGTACTGCATTGTCTATGCGGCTGTTTTGTACTTGCTGGCCAATAAAACCTTAAAAAAGAAGGTACATGATGAGAGCCTTTCTTCTCTTTTTTTAAATAAACACTGGAGTAAGCAGTGGAACCCTAAAGGGACTAATTGGACGCACATACACCTACGGTTGGGTGAGAGACCGAAAGCCTGCATTGACCTCTCTGTGTCGTACGACTAAGAGGGTCAACGAAATCTGGTAAGTAGGAAATTCTTACCCCAGCATCTGCACAAGGTGGCTTGGAAATGGCGAGAGCACCAGCACTTTATAAGCACATGAAAAAGAACATTATTGGGAAGGAATATATACAGCACTAAGGCACTTAAGCACTGGAATGCACTTGGCTTTTGGACTATAATTGCACTTTATTCATCCATCGTTATATGGACATTTATGATTTGCACTATATATTGCACATTCTATTATATTAGTAACTAAATATTCACAGCAGAGTGTGGATATAGGTGGTCACCAATTGGAGACAGTAATCACTGTGATACATTGTTGTTTTGTTTTGTTGTTTTTTTTTTGCACAATATATATTTATAGAGAGAGGACACTTAAAGCAGGCAAGCGCTGTTTCCAACCATAAAATCAGTTTTAGCTGCTTTGGTGTTAATGAAATTAACAACAGGTGCACTAGATGGGCAACAATGAGACGGCCTTCAAAAAAGGAATGGATTTACAGATGGAGGTGGCACTGACATTTTGTTTTTCACTACTCCTCTTTTCTGACTGTTTTTCACTAGTTTTGCATTTGGCTAGGATCAGTGTCACTACTGGTAGCATGAGTCCATACCTGAACCCTATAGAGGTTGCACAGGCAGTTCAAATTCTCCAGGATGGCACATTAATACGTGCCACTGCCAGAAGGTTTGCTATGTCTCCCAGCACAGTATCAAGAACATGGAGGAGATTCCAGGAGGCAGGCAGTTACAAAAAGTCACAAAATGACCTCCAGCAGGCCACTGGTGTGAATGTCTCTGACCAAACAATCAGAAACCGACTTCATGAGGGTGGCCTGAGGGCTTGACATCCTCTAGTTGGCCCTGTGCTCACTGCCCGGCACCGTGGAGCTTGATTGGCATTTACAATGCAATACCAGAATTGGCAGGTCCGCCATTAGCGGCCTGTGCTTTTCACAGTTGAGAACAGGTTCACCCGGAGCACATGTGACTGAAATGAATGGGTCTGGAGAAGCTGCGGAGAATGTTATGCTGTCTGTAACATCATTCAGCATGACTGGTTTGGTGGTGGGTCAGTGTTGGTCTGGGGAGGCATATCCATGGGGGGATGCACAGACATTTACAGGCTAGGCAATGGCACCCTGACTGCCATTAGGTATCGGGATAACATTCTTGGACCCATTGTTAGACCCTATGCTGGTGCATTGGGTCCTGGGTTCCTCCTGGTGCACAACAATGCCCAGCCTCATGTGGCAAGAGTATGCAGCCAGTTCCTGGAGGATGAAGGCACTGATACCATTGAATGATCCCCATGCTCGCCTGACCTAAATCCAATAGAATGCCTCTGGGACATTATGTTTCGATCCATCTGACGAGGCCAGGTTGCACCTCAGTCTATTCAGGAGCTCAGTGATTCCCTGGTCCAGATCTGGGAGGAAATACCCCAGGACACCATCCATTGTCTCATTAGGAGCATGCTCCGACATTGTCAAGCATGCATACAAGCACATGGGGGCCATACAACTGCTGAGTACCATTTTGAGTTGCTGCAATGACATTTCAGCAAAATGGACTAGCCTGCTGCATCACTTTTTCACTTTGATTTCTGGGGTGTCTTTGAATTCAGCTCTCTGCAGTTTGATAATTTTCATTTCCATCAAATGATTTCATTCCTAACACATTACCCAGTCCATATCAGTATAGATATCCAGCATGTGATTTTTCCCCATTGAGATCTGATGTGTTTTCAAAGTGTTCCCTTAATTATTTTGAGCAGCGTGTATGTATATGTATGTATGTATATATATATATGTGTATGTGTATATATATATATATATATATATATATATATATATATTAATTTTTTTACAAAATCCACACAGAATGCACTGTCTGCGGTGTATATATACAGTATCTCACAAAAATGAGTACACCCCTCACATTTTTGTAAATATTTTATTATATCTTTTCATTTGACAACACTGAAGAAATGACACTTTGCTACAATGTAAATTAGCAGTGTAACAGTGTAAATTTGCTGTCCCCTCAAAATAACTCAACACACAGCCATTAATGTCTAAACCGCTGGAAACAAAAGTGTGTACACTTCGGGCCCAATTAGCCATTTTCCCTCCCCAGTGTCATGTGACTCATTAATGTTACAAGGTCTCAGGTGGGAATAGGGAGCAGGTGTGTTAAATTTGGTGTTATCGCTCTCACTCTCTCATACTGGTTACTGGAAGTTGAACATGGCACCTCATGGAAAAGAACTCTCTCAGGATCTGAAAAAAAGAATTGCTGCTCTACAAAAAGATGGCCTAGTCTAGAAGAAGATTGCCAAGACCCTGAAACTGAGCTGCAGCACGGTGACCAAGACCATACTGCGGTTTAACAGGACAGGTTGCACTCAGAATAGACCTCGGGGTTGAGGTTGAGTGCACATGCTGCGCCGTACACTGCATCAAATTGGTGTGCATGGCTGTTGTCCCAGAAGAAAGCCTCTTCTTAAGATGATGCACAAGAAAGGCCACAAATTGTTTGCTGAAGACAAGCAGACTAAGGACATGGGTTACTGGAACCATGTCCTGTGGTTAGGGGAGACCAAGATAAACTTATTCGGTCCAGATGGTGTTAAGCATGTATGGCGGCAACCATGTGAAGAGTACAAAGATAAGTGTGCCTTGCCTACAGTCAAGCATGGTGCTGGGAGTGTCATGGTCTGGGGCTGCATGAGTGCTGGCAGCACTGGGGAGCTACAGTTCTTTGAGGGAACCATGAATGCCAGCATGTACTGTGACATACTGAAGCAGAGTATGATCTCCTCCCTTTAGAGACTGGGCCTCAGGGCAGTATTCCAGCATGATAACGACCCCAAACACACCTCCAGGATGACCACTGCCTTGCTAAAGAAGCTGAGGTTAATGGTGATGGACTGGCCAAGCATGTCTCTAGATCTAAACCCTATTGAGCATCTGTGGGGCTTCCTCAAATGGAAGGTGGAGGAGCACAGGTCTCTAACATCCACCAGCTCTGTGATGTCGTCATGGAAGAGTGGAAGAAGACTCCAGTGGCAACCTGTAAAGCTCTGGTGAACTCCATGCCAAAGAGGGTTAAGGCAGTGCTGGAAAATAATGGTGGCCACACAAAATATTGACGAATTGGACATTTTCATTTAGGGGTGTACTCACTTTTGTTGCCAGCGGTTTACACATTAATGGCTGTGTGTTGAGTTATTTTGAGGGGACAGCAAATTTACACTGTTATACAAGCTGTACACTCACTACTTTACATTGTAGCAAAGTGTCATTTCTTCAGTGTTGTCACATGAAAAGATATAACAAAATATTTACAAAAATGTGAGGGGTGTACTCACTTTTGTGAGACACTATATGTGTGTGAGTGTGTATGTGTGTGTATATGTATATATATATATATATATATATATATATATATATATCTATGAGACGCCCTTACAGTATATTATACTACACATGAAATGTATGTTGAATACTGTACACTATTATCATATTAGTGATGACTAATGAAAATGGTAGTGCAAGCCTCATTTAAACAGCAGTGAACAGACATTTGTGAACTCTTTTTTGTAATATAATAAACATGCTTGTGCAATATGGCCCAATCAAAGTGATCTCAGATAAACTGTAAATAAGAGTTGAAGATGAACACTGTTTATTTATTAAGCCCCTACCAGGACAGGCTTTGTGGCTGCAGCTGCTAATCGAGGAAAGATTATCCAGCATATTTCTTTAACAGAAGCTGATCAAACAATTCACATCTGTTGAGCGGGAGCTGCCACACATTGATCAAAATTTGATGGTCCCAAATTTTGTTCAGTGTGTGGCCATGTTTAGGGTAGATTCACACTACCTGCAGAGAAAAACAATTTTTTTTTCCAATTTTTCTCTGTGGGTAGTGATTGAAGCTGCCAGCAAAAGGGAGGGGGGCATTTTTACAGTGCAAGGCACTGCTTCCCTTCCTCAAATTTTAATGGAATGTGACATTCCATTAATTTCTATGTACAGCTACTCATGCACAGAGACATGCAGAACGGTGAGGAAAATGCTGCTGTGTTGCATTTTTCCACATCGCTGCAGCTGACAGCAGAATAATGCAGCTTTTTTCAGAAGTGTGAAGTACTAAATGTTTTACAGAGATTAATGTAGGGGCATATTATTTTATACTTTAACAAATGAGAAAGAATTCCAGAGAGACAGCTTATGATCTACAGGTATCTCTTGGGGTTGATAATTTCTGTTTTTTTAAAGAAACAATGAACAACAAGAGTGGTTGTACATAAGAGGCTACTATGGCTTTTAAAAACAAACATTGCTGTCTCTTTCAAGTTTTTATAGAGAATTCAGATAAACAAAAATAAAAGGGTTCTTTGACAAAGTATGTTCCAAGGCTCACTTTAAAATCAGTAACTGGGAACAGGGGGCTTAAACAAGTTATGGTAACCATTGCTAATAAAACATTTCTAACCATCAGCTTTGATTCTTATAGCCTCGTACTGCAATGCATTTGCTATATTTAACAGCAGCTCTGCTGTAAAACTGTTCATATATAATACGTTCCACAGCTGTTATAAAACAGCATGTAGAACTCAAATATCTATGTCAAAGTACAGAGACAATTACCTGTGAATGTAAAAAATGTGCCTGCCACATTGACTTCTTTGTTTCTAAATCATTGCAAGTAGTGAGTTTATATTGTTTGTTTGTTCTATCAAGTGGTGAACTGTTGAAGAAGGCGATTATTTTGGATATTTTAAGTACTAGTGTTTCTGCCTAGGTACTCTCTGTTGATAGTGTTACATTTCCCTAGTCACAACAGTACAGCTTTGCCAAACATATTTGTATAATTTCTCACTGTGACACTCATATACTTTGTGTATCTGTGACCTGTGAATTTTAACACTTATGTTACACCTTGCAAAGAATTATATTTAAACTAGAGAGACAGAAAAAAAAGACAGACCTTTCAGTAGTGCCTAAATGTATCGCTACTCTAAGGCTACATTCATACTGCAGATGGGACGCAGCTAGTTTGCTACATTCAGAGGCTACTGTGCACAGTCTGAATACAAATTGGCCAATATGATATGGCCAGTGTTGTATGTTGCCAAAACTCAGCAAAAACACTGACTCTAGATGCACACTAGCTGCATCCAGGGTCAGTCAAAAACTCTGACTGCATGCATCTGGTCAGATGAGCAGATACATATGAATAGCAGTGGCACCAGCCATTGATTTGTACAGAGTACAAATATGACAGTCACCACATGCAGGCAGCATTCACAGCCACCAGCAAGAATCTACCTATTCTAGCTGACAGCTGCCCCTGACTGCTGCTATTCAACCATGTGAATGTAGACTAACACAACTTTTTTTCTGTATGAGCAATTTCTTTAAACTTAAAACGTTGCATGGCTCAACTGGGTGAAATAAAGAATACATGGTTGCCAATATCTTTCTTTCAATGTGGCATGCTGGGAACATGAAGTATGTTACAATTGGGTGCACCACTGCAATAGAATATACCTAGTAGAAACACAGAAAGTTGAGCTAGACCTTATTAGAAAAGGAGTGAAATCAAAGTAACATGTCAAATTCACCTAACACATTTCATTGAAATGTATTTGTAAGTCCAGCTCTAAAAAATTCTCTTAATCTTAATACAGTAGGGAAGGATTAAAAACCTTGTCATGTTTTATCCTTACTTCCTGTCCTCCAGACAACTTTTTACCATGCAGGAATTTAGGGTAATTTTCTCTAGTAGGGGGAGGCTAGACCCTATTTTTATAGCTGTCTGTGTCCCTGTTGCAGTTTGTCTCTCACTGTCTGTCTGGTGAACTGTTGTCAGCAGCGCAGGAAATGTGGGGGAAATCTCTCTAATGGAACCCTGTATAGCACTAAAACCAGACAATAGTTCTTCTCACTCCAAAATCAGAAAAAAAGAGATTTAAACTTGAAGTAACCTTTTTTTTGCAGAGCTAGGGGACGTTGAGACTTCTGGGTGTTATGGCCACTGTTAATCACATGTCTCAGTGGAGTAAACAGTGGCTGATTCCTTGACCTGGTGGAGTAATTAACAGCAGTTGTAACACCCTCAAAGAGTCAGTGCAGCATTTATTTCACATATTCGTACAACGTACCACACTGGTTACCACATTCCAATTTGACAGCTGTGTGTCAGTCTGTGGCAACATGAAAGCCATGTGTAAGCCTCAGGGTTTTGGAAACTATCCCTCTGTGTCCATTCCACACACATTGTACCACAGGATCTGTGGCAACATCACAGAGTAGCATCAGACAGTACCTGGCAATGAAATCACCAGTACTTGCAGGCTGAGTGAACTACTTGAGAGTAAAAATATAGTTCCAGCCCAATGAGAAAAGAGGCAGCAGCATAGAGATAGGTGCTCAGGTAAGTAAAACAACAAAATACCAATGCTATGGATTATTTTTGCAGTAACTGACCATTCTGAAGTTTAATATTGCTGCCACTGATGTTAATTCTAGGAGTTATTATTGCTATGGACACCAAAGATGGGGCTTATTTTACTCTCACTTTCTCTGCACCTAGACATATGACTTACTTTTGTTGTTATTGTTGTACAGACACCCCAACTCATGATTGACTGCAACAGACATACATAATTTTAAGATAATGGAGTTGAGTCACAAAAGGCAAAAATGCTGTTTATTTTGCAAGGGAATTTTTCCTTTGCCTAGTGAATGAGGTGGAATTCTGCTGATTTCCATTATCCAATCATGTGCAAGCAAAAATATTGTTTATTTATCTATTTATTTATTTTTCTGGTGCATGATTGGGTTTTCTTTGCAAAGTCCACATTCATTAAGGGAAAGTTCACAATTCTGACCTCTTTGATATATATATATATATATATATATATATATATATATATATATATACAGTCTGTAAAGTTCTATCGAAAACTGAAAGTTGACTACTTGAAACGTGGACTAGTAGATTTTACTTACTTTTGTCTTCTCGTTCACTAAGTATTTTTATATGATGTTCAACAGACCTATGGAACTTTAAATCAGAGGTATCAAAATGTAAGATTTAGTTAACGAATTGGAGACATTAAATCACTGAAACAATTAACGTGTCTATTTAATATCTAATTTCTGACACGACATGTAAATACACCGTACTATCTTGTAAATACTTAACTGTTTACAATGATTACGATGGTTAATGTGTGTGTGTGTGACATATGACATGCATGACATATATATATATATATATATATATATATATATATATATATATATACATTCCCGCAGAGTATCTATATATATATATATATATATATATATATATATAT
>BLSH010447252.1:50156-60338 GCA_018402905.1 Glandirana rugosa | reverse complement strand
TGTACACAGTAGTGATGTCACCTCAAGCATTGTACACAGTAGCGATGTCAGCCCAAGCACTGTACACAGTAATGATGTCACCCCAAGCACTGTACACAAGAGTGATGTAACCCCTGGCACTGTGCACAGTAGCGATATCACCCCAAGCACTGTACACAGTAGTGATGTCACTCCAAGCACTGTACACAGTAGCATTGGAGACCCTAAGCACTGTACACAGTAGTGATGTTACCCCGAGCACTGTACACAGTAGTGATGTCACCCCTGGCACTGTACACAGTAGTGATGTCACCCCAAGCACTGTACAGAGTAGTGATGTCACTCCAAGCACTGTATACAATAGTGATGTCACCCCAAGCACTATACACAATAGTGATGTCACCCCTCCCACTGTAGTGATTTCACCCCAAGCACTGTACACAGTAGTGATGTCACCCCAAGCACTGTACACAGTAGTGATGTCACCCCAAGCACTGCATACAATAGTGATGTCACCCCAAGCACTATACACAATAGTGATGTCACCCCTGGCACTGTAGTGATGTCACCCCAAGCACTATACACAGTAGTGATGTCACCTCAAGCACTGTACACAATAGTGATGTCACCCCGGGCACTGTAGTGATGTCACCCCAAGCACTGTACATTGTAGTGATGTCAGCCCAAGCACGGTTCACAGTAGTGATGTCACCCCAAGCACTGCACACAATAGTGATGTCACCCCAAGCACTGTACACAGTAGTGATGTCACTCCAAGTACTGTATATTGTAGTGATGTCACCCCAAGCACTGTACACAGTAGCAATGTCACCCCAAGCACTGTACACAGTAGTGATGTCACCCCTGGAACTGTAGTGATGTCACCCCTGGCACTGTAGTTATGTCACCCCAAGCACTGTACACAGTAGTGATGTCACCCCAAGCATTGCACACAGTAGTGATGTCACCCCAAGCATTGTACACAGTAGCAATGTCACCCCAAGCACTGTACACAGTAGCGGTGTCACCCCAAGCACTGTACATAGTAGTGATGTCACCCCAAGCACTGTACACAATAGTGATGTCACCCTGGCACTTTGGTAATGTCACCCCAAGCACTGTACACAGTAGTGATGTCACCTCAAGCATTGTACACAGTAGCGATGTCAGCCCAAGCACTGTACACAGTAATGATGTCACCCCAAGCACTGTACACAAGAGTGATGTAACCCCTGGCACTGTGCACAGTAGCGATATCACCCCAAGCACTGTACACAGTAGTGATGTCACTCCAAGCACTGTACACAGTAGCATTGGAGACCCTAAGCACTGTACACAGTAGTGATGTTACCCCGAGCACTGTACACAGTAGTGATGTCACTCCAAGCACTGTACACAGTAGCATTGGAGACCCTAAGCACTGTACACAGTAGTGATGTTACCCCGAGCACTGTACACAGTAGTGATGTCACCCCTGGCACTGTACACAGTAGCGATGTCACCCCAAGCACTGTACACAGTAGTGATGTCACCCCTGGCACTGTACACAGTAGTGATGTCACCCCAAGCACTGTACATAGTAGTGATGTCACCCCAAGCACTGTATACAATAGTGATGTCACCCCAAGCACTATACACAATAGTGATGTCACCCCTCCCACGTAGTGATTTCACCCCAAGCACTGTACACAGTAGTGATGTCACCCCAAGCGCTGTACACAGTAGTGATGTCACCCCAAGCACTGTATACAATAGTGATGTCACCCCAAGCACTATACACAATAGTGATGTCACCCCTCCCACGTAGTGATTTCACCCCAAGCACTGTACACAGTAGTGATGTCACCCCAAGCGCTGTACACAGTAGTGATGTCACCCCAAGCACTGTATACAATAGTGATGTCACCCCAAGCACTATACACAATAGTGATGTCACCCCTGGCACTGTAGTGATGTCACCCCAAGCACTATACACAGTAGTGATGTCACCCCAAGCACTGTACACAATAGTGATGTCACCCCGGGCACTGTAGTGATGTCACCCCAAGAACTGTACATTGTAGTGATGTCAGCCCAAGCACTGTACACAGTTGTGATGTCACCCCAAGCACTGCACACAATAGTGATGTCACCCCAAGCACTGTACACAGTAGTGATGTCACTCCAAGTACTGTACATTGTAGTGATGTCCCCCCAAGCACTGTACACAGTAGCGATGTCACCCCAAGCACTGTACACAGTAGTGATGTCACCCCTGGCACTGTAGTGATGTCACCCCTGGCACTGTAGTGATGTCACCCCAAGCACTGTACACAGTAGTGATGTCACCCAAAGCATTGCACACAGTAGCGATGTCACCCCAAGCACTGTACACAATAGTGATGTCACCCCTGGCACTTTAGTGATGTTACCCCAAGCACTGTACACAGTAGTGATGTCACCCCAAGCATTGTACACAGTAGCGATGTCACCCCAAGCACTGAACACTGTGTTAATGTCACCCCAAGCACTGTACACTGTAGTGATGTCGCCCCAAGCACTGTACACAGTAGTGATGTCACCCCAAGCACTGTACACTGTAGTGATGTCACCCCCAGCACTGTACACAGTAGTGATGTCACCCCAAGCACTGTACACAGTAGTGATGTCACCCCAAGCACTGTACATTGTAGTGATGTCACCCCAAGCACTGTACACAGGCTCCCAGGCTCCAGTAATATTTAGGCATCACATACACAGCTTAGCCCTGCCTGTGACCCTGGAGCTCTTGGTACACTCAGCCCTTCAGCTGCAGTGTTAGCTGTAGTCCTATTGATTTCTATTGGTTTGGGAATTTTGTTGAGCTTTCTGATAGTGCGCCAAAGATGAAGCATGCAGGAATTTTGTTTCACTTTCGGAAACTGCAAAAAAAAACATGCAACGCAATAGAAATCAATAGGACTACAGCTCAAATGCAGAAAAACTGCAGATACACCAGCAATACGTTCAGAACACAGCAAACCAGTGTGAACCCCCTTATAAGCACCAAGTACTACCATACGCTGGTGACACAATTCTAAGCTATTTGGCTGCAGTTACAGCAGCTACTGCTTGGAGGAAAGAGTTAACAAAGAGAGAAGAAGGATAAGAGTCCCAGTCACTGTGCTCACACTTGGAAGGTCCCCAGGATTATCACAGATATCTATTCACCTTGTATCTGTCAGCTCAGCTGCTCTGTTTATAATTTCCCACCCACAGGGCTCCCTCACTCACTGCATGGACCTCCGAGCGTGTAAGAACACGGAGGGAGAGGGGCGGGGTTAGGCAGAGCAGACCATTTGTGTGTGTGCGTGTGGGGGGCTGTGTACTGTGACACTGTAATTACAACACTGAGCCAACACAGGTGCAGCCACACACCCCTACATTTACACACAACTTCTCCTGTCTCATAGAAGTTTATGGACAGGAGAAGACTCGGGCTTATACTGCTGGCTGGGCGGGCCTATTTAGAGTGAAGGGCCTGGAGCTGCAGCTCCATCCGCCCCTATGTTAATACGGCCCTGTACACATGCTGTGATTTAAGACTCTTATTGCAGGTGCCCCCCTTCATACTCACTCTGTTCTTATTTTCCTACCCCCATAGCAATGTGCCAGTGGATACCACAGGAAGCCAGTTCTGCATCAGTACTGCATTAATAACCTATCATGACTGGTTACAGATTTTGCATTGTTATATAGGTTGATTACAGACTCCCAAGTGTTAAGCTTCAATATGGGTGACCATTTTCGCTACATTATCTAGAGAACTATTTTCCTGCCCTTTCATTGCCCCCATTCTCGCATAAATGAACTAAGGTCACCGCGCATCCCTCAATACTCCACCTCACCCCTTGTCTTTTGATAGCTTTTTATACCTTTGAAAATACTGTGATACTCTGGAGACTGTGTACTTTGTGATCTGCATATCTTATATCTGTTTTGCTTGATATGCCTATATGCCTGGTATTGAATTGGCTTCCCCACCGCCACCAGCTGACAAATACTTAAACCTGTACCATAAACCCCCTGGTAATTTCATGGGCTCTAAGGCTCAACTGAGTACCTCATTCATTGAGAAAGTGGAGACCCACACCTCCCTATCCAGATGCCCCCCTACATACCCCTTCCATTCCAATCTTCATATCCCCATATGTTTTTGTGGTAAACAGTCATGGAAAGCCAGTTCTGCATCAGGTTTGCATCAATGACCTAGGGTTGTTGTTTGCCTAGCCTAAGTGGTTTTTTAAGTTGCTCACAAATCCTCACTAACCCAAACAAAAGCGACAAAACCAACGATGGCTCAAAAGTGAAATGGTCCAGAAGTATTTAGACAGAATAAAGGTAGGTAAAGCAACTGGACCAGATGGCATCCATCCACAGATCCTAAAGGAATTGAGCTCTGTCATTTCAAAGCCATTGTATCTCATTTTTAGGGACTCCTTAATGACTGGAATAGTACCACTGGATTGGCGTAGGGCTAATGTGGTGCCTATATTTAAAAAGGGATCAAAGTCTTTACCAAGTAACTATAGACCTGTTAGTTTAACTTCTATAGCTGGGAATATACTGGAGAGTTTAATAAAAGACCACATAGATGAGTTCTTGTTGGATAAAAATATTTTAAGCAACAGACAGCATGGATTCATGAAAGACAGAAGTTGTCAAACAAACCTGATTTCTTTTTATGAGGAGGTAAGTAAAACCATGGACAGAGGGGTGGTTGTGGACGTGGTGTATTTGGGTTTTGCAAAGGCGTTTGACGCCGTTCCCCACACACAGCTAATGTGTAAGGTAAAGTCTACAGGCTTGGAAAGATCAATTTGTAAGTGGATAGAAAACTGGCTAAAAGACCAAATTCAGAGAGTAGTGGTTAATGATTCTTATTTTGAATGGTCTAAGGTTATCAGTGGTGTACCCCAAGGTTCAGTGTTTGGACCCTTACTTTTCAATATATTTATAAATGATATTGGGTCTGGGATTAAAAGTACCATTTCAGTGTTTACAGATGGCACCAAGCTATGTAGTGGAATAACGTCCTTGCAGGATGTCTCCACCTTACAAGCAGATCTCAATGCACTATCTAATTGGGCGACTGTGTGGCAAATGAGGTTTAATGTTGATAAATGTAAAGTTATGCACTTGGGGGCTAAGGATAAGCACGCATCATACATAATAGGGAGAGTACAACTGGGGGAATCCATAGTGGAGAAGGATGTGGGGGTTTTGGTAGATCATAAGCTTAATAATGGCATGCAATGCCAAGCTGCAGTTTCCAAAGTAAGCAAAATCCTTTCTTGTATTAAGAGATGTATGGACTCCAGAGATAGAGACATTATTTTGCCCCCCTGTACAAATCATTAGTAAGACCTCATCTGGAATATGCAGTTCAGTTTTGGGCACCGGTTCTCAAAAAGGATATCGGGGAACTGGAGAAAGTGCAGAGAAGGGCAACCAAACTAATAAGAGGGATGGAGGAGCTCAGCTATGAGGAAAGATTAGAGGATCTGAATTTATTCTCTCTTGAGAAGAGGAGATTAAGGGGGGATATGATCAACATGTACAAATATATATGGTGGTCCATATAGTGAGCTTGGTGTTGAGTTATTTACTTTAAGGTCATCACAAAGGACAAGGGGGCACTCTTTACGTCTAGAGGAAAAAATAATTCATCTACAAACACGAAAAGGTTTCTTCACAGTAAGAGCTGTGAAAATGTGAAATAGACTCCCTCCAGAGGTGGTTTTGGCCAGCACGGCTGATTGCTTTAAAAAAGGTCTGGATTCTTTCCTTAATGTAAATAATATAACTGGGTACTAACATTTTTAGGTAAAGTTGATCCAGGGTGAATCCGATTGCCTCTCGGGGAATCAGGAAATAATTTTTTCCCCTGTTATAGCAAATTGGATCCATGCTTTGCTGGGGTTTTTTGCCTTCCTCTGGATCAACTGTGGGTGAAGGATTGTATATGGGATTATTTGGCTATATATATATAAATGTTTTGTTTTTTTTTGGTTGAACTAGATGGACTTGTGTCTTTTTTCAACCTGACTAACTATGTAATGACAAAACCGATGAGTGGCGGAGTATTCGGTCTGTCGAATACAACTCTCACCTACACTACTTTAACTGGCTTCATCGCTCGCCCTACCACAACTCACCACAGCTTAGTTCACTGAACTTCGCTGAACACATCCGACACGCCCCGTGCACTGAGGTAGAATAGCTGGTCTATCCCTACTTTCGGTTCCCCCCAATCCCCCAAGTGCCCCACGAGCCCACACAGGTTTTCCTAATCTCTCCCCCCTTCTACCCATAAAGTCTCCCCCCTCTCTTTCTTCTATTCTTTCCTTTTTTTTTTTTTTTTAATTTTATACCCCACCTCGATACAGCCTGACTAGCAATGGTTTCTAACAACAAAACTCCTAGCAGCGCACATATTAAATTAATCTCGCTCAACCTACCAGAGAAGAGGTCACAATTCCTCCTCTATATGCAAAAAACTAAAGCCGATTTGGTTCCTATTCAAGAGACCCATTTTAAAACAGGCCACATCCCAAAACTATCAGACAAATTCTACCCCACAACCTTTCATGTAACTAATAGTTTGGCTAAAACAAAAGGATTCTCCATCCTCATCTCCAAACGTCTTCCCTTTAGCATTACAGACACTTAAAAGATGAGGAAGGCCGCTTTCTATTCGTGAAAGGGACTCTTTGGGGATGCCTTCTGACAATAGCCAACATCTACAGCCCCAATTCCGCCCAAATATCCTTCTTTCGCAACACAACAGATTTACTAACATCCTTCCAAACTGGAATCCTCCTCCTTGGGAGAGACTGTAATGTAGCACTGAACCCTATCGAAGATACATCCACAGGTTCTTCTTCTATCCCCTATAGAGCTCTTCGTCAAATTAAACTCCAACTTCAACACCTCCTCCTCCACGACGCAAGGCTCACTTTAAATAATCCTGGGGTTAAGGACTATACCTTCTACCCCCCCCCCCCATAACCGATATTCCAGAATCGACAATTTTTTAATCTCACAAAAAAGATCTATCACTACTTTCCAAAGCTAGTATCGAACCCCTCTTCTTGTCGGATCATCATCCGATCACCATAACCTTAACCTTCCCTGAAAATCCACCTACCACCAAAACCTGGAGACCTGACACATCATTACTGTCAGACCCAACGCGTGCGGATATAGTTGACAAACAAATAAAGGAATTTTTTGAATTAACCACTTCCTTACTGGGCACTTAAACCCTCCTCCTGCCCGAACCAATTTTCAGTTTTCAGCGCTGTCGCTCTTTGAATGACAATTGCGCGGTCGTGCGACGTTGTACCCAAACAAAATTGGCATCCTTTTTTTCCCACAAATAGAGCTTTCTTTTGGTGGTATTTGATCCCCTCTGCGTCATTTCTTATCACCGCTATAAACAAAAAAAGAGCGACAATTTTGAACAAAAAACAATATTTTTTACTTTTTGCTATGATAAATATCCAAAAATAAAAAATAAAAAAACAAATCCATTCATCAGTTTTGACCGATTTATATTCTTCTACATATTTTTGGTAAAAAAAATCGCAATCGGCATTTATTGATTGGGTTGCGCAAAAGTTATAGCGCCTACAAACTATGGACATTGATTTATGGCGTTTTTATTTATTTATTTTTTTTACTGGTAATGGCAGTGATCTGCGATTTTTATCGGGACTGCGATATTGGGGCGGACATGTCGGACGTTTTTGACACATTTTTGGGACCAATGACATGTATACAGCGATCAGAAATTTAAATGTCCACTGATTACTGTATAAATGTCATTGGCAGTGAAGGGGTTAACCAGCAGGGGGCAGTGAAGGGGTTAACAATGTTCCCTGGGCGTGTTCTAACTGTGGGGGGGCGGGGCTGGTCGGGACATAACAGATCTAACTGATCCCAGTGACAGGGATCAGTAGATCTGTCATGTCCCATTCACAGAACGGGGAACCGCCGTGTTTACTTTGGCGGTTCCCCGTTCCTCCTCTCTGAAAGGAGATCGCGGGTCTCCGGCGGACATCGGGTCTGCCCGACCCGCGGGCACGCTCCTGCGGGCACGAGCGGCGCGTGCACGTGCCGCTCGCGCCCGCGGGAGCGCGCCCAGCACAAGCCAAATGGGAGGACGTCTATTGACGTCCTCCCGGCATTTTAGAGCCGCGCTGTAGCCGTCATTCGGCTATGGCGCGGGTGGGAGGAGGTTAAACAATACCCCAGACACGAACCCTCTTTCTCAATGGGAAGCCCATAAATGTGTAATCAGAGGACTCTTACTAAAAATAGCAGCGACAAGCAAAAAACTCAATCAAGAACACACTAACAAACTCCTGACACAAATACATGCCCTGGAACGTGCCCACAAACTAACTGAAGCCCAACAGACATGGAGGGAACTTAAAAAGTTACATGCCCAACTCAAAGAGGAATTAGGCCGGATCGTCCGAAAAAAATTCACCCTGTCGCAAAAAAAAATTTTTGAGCACAGCAACAATGCGGCAAATACTTGGCTAGCGCACTTCAAACCAAAAAGGCTAGCTCTACTATACACTCCTTGCGCACGCCCTCCGGACAATCACTCTCATCCAACGAAGACATTGCAAAACACTTTTTGGAGTTCTACTCAAATCTCTATAACTTAAAACCAGAACATGGACCCACAGGTGAAAATAGACCTAGGCAAACAACAATTGAGGAATTCCTCAAACAATACAGCCCCACACCTTTATCTGCTCAGCAAGCAAAAGACATTGACGGCCCACTAACAGACAACGGATTTAAAAGTGTAATTAAACAAATGAAGCAAGGCAAATGCCCCAACCCTGACTGTTTTCCCCTGGCCTATCGTAGATCATTCTCTGAATCCTTAATTAAACCCTTCCTAAGAGCATATAATCGGCTTCCCGAACTAGTCACCCCTCACACGACTGTTCTTGAGGCACACATATCGGTGATTCCCAAACCGGGGAAAGACCCCACACTAGCCCCCAACTATTTTCCTATCTCTCCTGAACACTGACTTGAACATTTATGCAAAAATTCTGGCCAACCACATTCTACCTCTATTACCTGACCTCAATGAGAGTGACCAAGCAGGATTTGTCACAGGAAGAGAGGCCAGAGACAACACACTCAAAGCATTAAGCATCCATCACCACCTTACGAAGTCAAAACAAGCCGGCTTTTTATTATCCCTAGACGCAGAGAAGGCGTTTGAAAGGGTTGGCATGGCACTACTTACTGCCGGTACTTCAAACTCTGGGCTTTCAGACATTTAACCCGCCTTATAATGGTTCTCTACAGTGCTCCCACTGCCAGGGTCCGCACCAACGGCCTCCTATCAGACGCCTTCTCTATCAATAACGGCACATGCCAGGGCTGCCCCCTATCTCCCCTACTATTTATTTTGACCCTGGAACCTTTCCTGAGAATCAAAATATCAAAGGAGTGTCGATCGGGGCTAAGCAATACAAGTTAGCGGCTTTCGCCGCCGATGTATTGCTATTTTTGACAGAGACCCTCGTTACACTCCCCAACCTCATGAAAGACCTCCAGCTCTTTCAATTTATAGCACATTTCAAAATCAATTATCATAAATCTGAGGCAATGAACATTACGCTCCTGTCTACCCAAGTTCATGCCTGTACACAAAGCTTCCCGTTCATTTGGCAAAAAGAGGCCATAACCTATCTCGGTATCTAAAGAAAAAAACGTGTATAAGTGAAAAGTGTTGGAACAAATAAATGTAAACAAATAAGTGATCAAAATAGGTCCAATCTTGAAAACAACACAAAGTCCATTAATTAAATCATTAATTACCTGAAACACAACAAAAGTTCTAACCTGGATAAAACTAGTGAATAAACAAATGTAAATAAACAAGGTTGTGAAAAGTGAATATGTGCAAAAAAAGAAATCTATGGCTCTATCCAATACCGGAGAAAAACGGTTTACTTGCCCTTCGAAACACATGTCCGTACTTGAACCCATCTGTCCTCGCATTACAAGTAACGGAGTCTAAATACTATTAACTAAAACTTTACACGATATTTAACTTTCTCGACCTCCAGAAAGTACTCCAACCCCTCACATTGCTCCCAGAGACAGTTTTTATCGTTATGTAGCCGCCGCTTTCGGCGATTGAAC
>BLSH010447252.1:22122-38304 GCA_018402905.1 Glandirana rugosa | reverse complement strand
GAGGAAGTGTGTGGATCTGTGTTTGCCTACTTCATTGATCACCTATCTGTGGAAGTGGTTTCCTATACTTCCCACCCCAGGACAGGAGAGGAACCAATCGATTGAATTGGGCGTCCCGTGAACCAGAGATCAAATTGGCCCAGTGGAGGCTTAATCCACACATGCGTGTTTGACCTCCTGTCATAAGAGGTCTTAAAGTTCCGGTAAGGGCACAACTTATCGTGGTGGAGGTCTTGTTCACTGTTGGACTCGTGTGATGCATGCAGACTCACTTCTGTGGAGGATTTAATTAATGGACTTTGTGTTGTTTTCAAGATTGGACCTATTTTGATCACTTATTTGTTTACATTTATTTGTTCCAACACTTTTCACTTATACACGTTTTTTTCTTTATATCCCTACACAAGCGCAGCTTTGTTTTGGTTCCATTTGTATTTGAGGTGTGAGGTCACACTTTATTGTTGCAGCTGTGTACACAGGGATCCACTATTCGTTAGGGTTAGCGCAGTCTTCTATATATTTTTCACATATCTCGGTATCTAACTCGCTGTGCGCCTCAGTGATCTCTACACTATAAATTTTTCCCACATACTACAGACCATAGGGAACGACCTCACAAACTGGAATAAAGCACATTTCTCATGGTTTGGCTGGGCGGCGATCATAAAAATGAATGTTCTCCCACGCATTCTTTACGTTTTCCAAACCCTACCTATCGCCATCCCCAACAACTTCTTCAAATCCATCAGATCTCTCTGCACAACGTTCTTCTGGAACCATAAAAAAACTAGAATCAGTTTTGACCAACTCACTAAGCCCAAAAACAAAGGTGGGATTGGCCTCCTGAACTTCACACAATATTATAGAGCTTGCCACCTTCAAAGGATTATTGACTGGCACCTCCACGCAAACAGTAAAGACTGGGTCAATCTAGAAAAATGTCCCTCTCAACTGCCTTTATGCGGACTCCCATGGATCCACCATCAATATAATCAACTAAACATGCATGACCATCCATGTATTGGCCCTACCCTCCAGTGCTTCAAAGAGGCTTCCAACAAAAATGAAATATATTGAAAACCCCAGATCCCTTGACCCAGCTCCTCGGCAACCCTGACTTTTCCCGAGGCTTGTTGAAACACCCTTGTTCCACAGACCAACCTAACATCAGCCTTAGGATCACACACTTGTTGCATAACTGTAAACTACTACCCTTTGATGACTTTAATGCCCAACGAATGGACTCCAAGGTCTCATTCTGGGAATACCGGCAAATCCATCACTTCTTGTGCTCAATTCAAAAAACACATGACCTTTCATCACCCTTAACCACTTTTGAATCGCTCTGTTTAAATCAAACCCCTCAATGACATGTTATATCCCTCCTGTATAACATGTTATGGCATAACACTAAGGTCAATGAAGGTAAGACATGCGCCACTTGGGCCCGGGAGCTACACCTTGACCTATCTTAATCCAACTGGGAAAACATACTAAGATGCATCCACAAAGGATCTATTAATGTGGCTATTCAAGAAAATAATTATAAACTATTTATGCGCTGGTACCACTCACCAGCGCTCCTCCACAGATTCAACCCCAGACCTATGTTGGAGATGCCATTTAGCGAAGGGTGACCTCTTCCACATTTGGTGGGAGTGTCCCGGCATAACAGATTTCTGGAAAACAGTACATCAAAAAACTGTGGCAATCACTACCTCTCCGCTTGACCTGACACCAGCACACTATCTCCCCCTCCACCAAATAAACACTGAAGCCTCTTATTTCAAATCTCTTGCCATGTCATTAATTAATGCAGAAAAACTTTGCATCCCCAGACTGTGGGGAACTCAGGTGTCTCCATCTCTTAAAGACTGGTATTCAAGAGTAGGAAAAATTGCGGAGATGGAGGAGCTCATTGCCATCGCTCATGACTCCCCTTCAAAATTCTCTAAAAAATGGGCATGTTGGATCCACTTCCGCTCATCTCCAGAATACATTCAAACTATGGGCACCCATAGGATGCCCACTAAGTATGATCTTACAAGCAATCCAACCCCATATCCGTTCGGCCCACAAAATTAATTTAGACCATCAAGGCTCCTCCCCTCCCCCCCTTTTTTTTTCCTCTCTCTTCTCCTCCCTCACCCATTCTATACCTTCCCCACCACCCCTACAACTACTAGAGCACATGTGCTGGCCACATGATCTCTAGATCCTCACCCCTGACTCCTCTAAAGGCGCACTGTACAGTAGGAATACGTTTTTCTTTCAGTGTTATAATGTTACAATTCACTTTTCATCTTCAAATATGAAAGCTGTCTGTTATGTATTTCGATGTCGATATTCAAATTGTTATTTTTTTGTTTAATAATTTTTATTGAATTTTGTTTAGGTGTTACATGTTCAAAGAACAAACAATAACATAACAGCATAATATAGGCTACATATGATAGTACATTATAGAGGAGTACAGAACCTCATGACAGTAAAGCTACATCATGAGTTATATAAGTCACGTAACCAACAATGAGAAGGAGGTAGTAAGGGTGTGGAGAAGAGGGAGGACAGTAGTGAGAGTTTTATAGAGAAGGGGGAATAAATAGAAAAGAAGAGAAGAGGATAGGGATGGAAAGAGATGCAGATGTGCCTGCCCAGGCAGTGTCTAGATATATAAATCAATCCGAATGACATATTCAAAAGAACAAGAAAAATTACTAAGGATGTGACATCAATTTTGTGTACTCAGGTGTGTATTTAAACGAGAGCCAACAGGCCCATGTTTTGTTGGCTACTTCAGTCTTGCCCTTGAGTGTTAAGGTAGTATCTTCCATGCGGTAGATGTGATCTACAACTTGTAAACATTGTCGAATAGTCGGGACAGTAGATGTTTTCCAAAACTTAGGGATTAGGGACTTTGCAGCATTTAAAAGGTGAGGGGAGACAGATTTCTTGTAGCTGTTTATTGGTTCCTCTGTGCTATTGTGTAGTATAGTCCAAGGGTCATTTTTCAGAGGTGTACCTTGTATGATAGAGGCCCAATGCAGGATGCTAAGCCAATAAGGCTGGATGAGGGGGCAGTGCCACCAGATATGGACATGTGAGGCAGACTCGCCACATCCCCTCCAGCATTTATCCGAGATATCCTCAAAGGTTGAGTGCCGAAACATTGGCGTGTAATGCCATCTTGCTAAAAGTTTGTAATTGACTTTGGAAATTTTGGAAGAAATAGAAGAGGTAAGGGCAAGCTTGAAGACGATGGACCTCTGAGAGTCATTAAGAGGACGATGTAGGTCTTTTTCCTAATTAAGTAAGAATGCTGGCCACTTTGTCGACGAGGTTGAAAGTAGGGCTCGGTAAAATTGGAATATCGGTCGCCTTGGGGGGGGGGTGATCAAAGGCCATGACGTGTTCCACAGGGGATAAGTCAGTAATGACACGTAGAGGTTTGGAGATTGATCCTGCAAATGCTTTGAGTTGCCAGTATCTCCATCTGTCCATGTATGAGGTCGATGCCGGGTCCAGCAAGGAGCTCAATGGGCGTATATCCGAGGGCGTAGTATATTCAAATAGTTATGACTTCTAATCCTATACACGCTTGTAAGCTGTACTTTTGTTCTCCTTTAAACAATAAAACTTGTTTTTGGAAAAAAAAAGATAAAAGGGTAAATAGAAATAAGAAAGAGGGAGGGTAAAGAGGGAGGCGGGCGAGAAAGGGAAAGAATTGCAGTAGCGAGATAGTCCAGGGGGAGTAAAGGGTAACAATCCGGAAGGAAACGTAGGCCTGATAAGTAGTCCAAGTGTTTAGGGAGACGGGGGAAAGGGTTCCGGAGATATCAGGAGACTCTAGAAGGACAAAAGGGTCTCCTGTGTGGGGACAAGGTGAGACTGCGCTGGGGTGAGGGGTGGGATCTCCGCAGCAGGGATGCCCAATTTTGATGAATTGAGATACAGAAGGGGAGGAGGTGTTTAAGGGGGACTTATGACATACTAGATAGAGTAAAATGAAGATCATTTATTGTCTAGGGTTGTAGAGGGAGGAGGGAGCGCTGGCGCATAGATTTATAAGGGACATGGATAAAGGCCTTAATGGGAAGCCAGATGAGAGCAGGCGGGAAGTTTAGTATTATACAAAGATCTTGGGGGGAGTCATAATAAAGGAAAGGAGCGGATGGGTATCTGGGGAATTATAGGCATAGTTACACTAGAGGGGTCTTATGGGTGATACTGATTCGAGACCCTGGTTTATGTGCGAGAAGTATATTAGGGAAGGGGAAGAAGTCCTGAATACCAGTGGAAGTAATAAAGGGGTCATTGACACTGAAGGAGCCTAGGAGAGGAGACTCCTGGATGGGGCCAGTCTTTTATAATCAACAAACTATTTTACTGTTTAAAACATGAGTACCGGAGTAACAGTTTACCGGGAAGCAAACAATATGAACACCAGGCTGGGAGGCATGTCTGACAGGGCCGAATAGGGACTAAGCAATAGCGGAATACTAACAGGGTTTGTTAAGGTGTGGTTTCCGGATAGCATGCACTGTGAGGGGAAAAAAAGTATGATTTGCTTAGAAATAACTGAATGGAATAATCTATTTCTAGTGCATAAAAAGTAAAAATGTTGTTAAATGATGAAGAATGATAGGCTTCTGTCCCATTGGTCTGCTCAGGTAATTTTAACTAACTGTTATTTTCAGCAAAGGTAGTAGATATAAGGAGGTAAATATGTCCATTTCCTAAAGGAGATGAGAGAATATACAACACTACTCTCTGGTATAAATCTACAGGAGCTACTAGTGATATACAGGGTCTATAACATAATGCAATGTAAATAACCTGTTAACGAAAAGGTAATCGTTAATGAAAAGTAAACCATACCAAACGTGATAGTAAGCTGGGTGACCAAGGGAAGTTCGAGGAATCTGTAGGTAGCCTAGAGTGGCAGACATGAATATGAGTTGCATGCCTAGCGTAACTGATACAGTTCAAAGCTCCTCTTCTTTTCTTGAAGGCACATCACACACTATTGGAAAAGATCACTCCTAGGGAAGAGGGTTGCGTGCGAATTTTCGCACATAAGACAGGTGCATAAAATAACCTGATGTAGATAGGGTTGCAAACGGTGGGAATTAGAGGTGTACAGTTAATCACAATGACAAGTACTGTGATCATGTCTGTTGGTCCGAAGATAACAGCGTAGCGTCTTTGCAAGCGAGCCAAGCTTTATGTAGGATATGGATTTAATTATTATACGATATGGTATGGGCTGAGCTTCTGCATGGCGAATCATAAAAAGGCAGTTGAGGAGAGCTGAAGGAGTCTATTACCTCCTTAGAGGGAAAAGAAAAGAGGGCAAGAGGATATGTAAGGTGGCTGCTGAGTTAGGAGTCCATACGATCCCTTCTGCACGGAGGAGAGGCTCCCGGGGTTCTTGGTGCAACATCTCTGCGATTAGGGGTGTGAGGAGACAAGGAAGCTGGTCTGGGTCTCCGGTCTCTGTGTCTTTGCGCTCTTGGTGTAGAGTTAGCTGTAACTTCAATCCAGGGTTCAGAAATTGAAAATGCACTGTACCAGTCAGGAACTTCAATATGCGGGATATTTAAGGTATCACAAAAGGCTTGAAGGTCATCTGGTGTGCGTAGGTTAGCAGTGTGCCCCCTCCAGGTGGCGGATAGACAAAACAGGAATTTCCATTTATATGGAATACCTCTTGTGCGCAGCTGGTCCAGTAGGGGGTGCAGAGAGTGTCTTTCTTGCAAGGTTAAGTTTGACAAATCTTGGAAAAGTTTTATTTCAATTCCATTTATAAGAATGCAGTTTCTTTCTCTGGCTTTTCTTAAGATTGCCTCTTTCAGAGGGAAATTAACCAGGCAGCAAATAATGTCTGGGGGGGGGGGTCATTCTCAAGTCCCCTAGGTCTTAAGGCTCTGTGCATCCCTTAAAACTCAATGGGGGAGTCGGCAGGCCTTTCCAGTAGCTCATTGAAAATGCCCGTAACAGCTTGCATTAAGTGAATTTGCTCAACAGTCTCTGGAACCCCCTAATTCTGATATTATGCCTACTCCCCCGGTTCTCGAGGTCCTCGAGATGGAGGTGCATAGCTATTATATATGAAAGGTTCGAGTCTGCTGGTTCTTGTACCTGCTTTATAGCGTCCGCGTGATAAGTGGTCATTTGTTCGACCGTTCCCATCCGAACGGAAATGCTGTGGATTTCAGCCTTTAGTTCCGAGATGGCAGCCGAAAGTGTAGCCTTGATGTCCGCAGTCATTGCCTGTAGATCGCTCAGGCAAAGGGCTCGGGAATGGCTGGGAGAGTGGTCTCCTGGGTCCCATTGTGTGGCTTTGAGAGATGAGGCGTAGGAGGCCTCCTCCATTTCAGAGGCCACGTGCTGTTCTCCGGCAGCCATGCCGAACATGGCAGGAATGTTCCCAGACAATTGGGAGAGCTGGTCCTTGGGGCCCCGGACGGCCTGAGGGTTGAGTCGTGTGGGGGTGAATCCAGGCACAATGGCTCCTTCCTAGAATGGTAAAGGCACCGTGCTGCGGAAGAGAGAAGGAATCAAGCAGCCATCACCGGGCAGAGCCAAGCCACTCCCCCCTGAGCATTTTTGAGTATCTTAGTGTCGTGAGTGTCTGAGTGTTGTGAGCATCTGAGCAGTTGTGAGTACCTGAGTATTGTGAAGTACCAAGGGAACTGTAGCCCTAGGAGTAACTTTTTGTCCCGGGAGGAACTTGATACCAGGGAGTAGCGTCGGGGACTAGTGTAGGTTACCAATAGCTAGTCTTTCTTATCATCCCCAAAAGGATGGTGGGAAAAATGTCTGACAGGATTGGTAATGCCACTCAGTGCACGTCCTACTCCATGTATGTGTTCCTTGATGAAGCAGTCGAGGGCGAATACTGCTGTGTGGGATGTAAGCAACTTGTTTCTCTGGAAGCCCAGATACTGGATCTGGAGAAACAGGTGGCAAAATTGAGAAGCATCAACAACCTGGAAAGAAGCCTGGACATTACCCAGCAGGTGCTGGCAGGGGCCAGACTAGAGGAGGTTGGAGACATGGAGGTACAGGAGCCAGAGGTAGGTAGCTGGGTGACAACCAGGAGGAGGGTAATGTTAGACAGGTTGTGGTAGTGGGGGACTCGATTATTAGGAAGACAGAGAGGGCAATCTGCCAGAGAGACCGTGGTCGCCGAACAGTATGTTGTTTACTGGGCGCTCGGGTTCGGCACATTGCGGATCGAGTAGACAGGTTATTGGGCGGGGCTGGGCAGGACCCAGTGGTCATGGTACATGACCAATGACAAAGTGAGAGGAAGGTGGAGAGTCCTAAAAAATGATTTCAGGGACTTAGGGAATAGACTTAGGAAAAGGACCTCCAAGATAGTTTTCTCTGAAATACTACCTGTACCTCGAGCCACACCAGAGAGGCAGCAGGAGATTAGGGAACTGAACAGGTGGCTGAGGAATTGGTGTAGGAAAGAGGGGTTCGGGTTCCTGGAGAACTGGGCTGACTTTTCGGTCGGATGCAGGCTCTTTAGTAAAGACGGGCTGCACCTTAATGGGGATGGTACAGCTCTACTGGGAAGAAAGATGGCCACAAAGTTGGAGGGGCTTTAAACTAGGTATTGGGGGGGGTCAGAGGAAGCAATAGCCAGCAGTAAGCAGGGGACAGTGGGGTATAGTGGAGTCAGCAGTGGTAATACTACCGCAGCATCTAATTTGCGAGTGAATAAGGGGACAATTTCTAAACTGAGCCAGAGGAAGCATATGGAGAAAATAATGTGCGCTCATACAACACTAAGGGGCGTTTACGCAAATGCTAGAAGCCTAGATAACAAAATGGAAGAACTGGACCTGCTGTTACACGGGGAGTACTTACACCTTGGGAATAACTGAAACTTGGTTTGACAGCTCACACGATTGTGCATAAAATAAATCAACATGGATGCCCGTAGACCATGAGCTAATGTTACAAACACATTATAACATAAAATACAAGTTTGTCCACTATTCAGGGTTACTGGTTAAATGCGCATTAACCAGATTAGGCAATTTATGTCTTGCAGTAATGACTGCAGTTTTGATTGTATCACCAAGAACCTCCCATTTTACTGCACCAATTTTATATTGCAAGCTTGGAATTCCATGTGCTCGATACAAGACTTTTAACATGTAAGTACAATTATTTTTAATAAATATTTCCTGGTAAAATGGTATCACACTATGTAGCTATTTATTTCTGCTGAGGTTCTTGGTGATACAATCCGGACCCCCCCCACACTTTTTCTCCTATCCAGTGTATGGCCTTCTGAGGTGCTCGGATGACGTGGCTTCCTGTCCATATCCTGCTCCGTGGATGTCGGTGGGTCAAGTCTGGTAGATGTCCTTGGTGCCTGTGCCTTATCTGGTTTATGCGCATTTAACCAGTAACATCTGGTAAGAGTACCTCATCCATATCTGGTGGCGGTTTCACCCTGCATGGTGGTGGATTATTTTTGAACATTGCTCACTTCCAAATATTTGTGGATTTTTTCTTTTCTCAAGAATTTACATACTTACTATATATTATCTTGACTAACATGGTCCCTGAATGGTGGACGAACTTGTGTTTTAGGTTATAAGGTGTTTGTAACATTAGCTCATGGTCTATGGGCATCCTTGTCCATTTATTTTATGCATTTATCACTTTAATTTGTGGTTGTACTGTATTTTATGTTCATAAGCGCTGCACATTTTTTTATGTATGTTTTGAGTTCAGTATATGTTAACGATTGTGCTGGCTGCTCACCGACTTTACTTTATTGGGTAGCGTGGTATTTTATCTACTAGCTCACACGATTGGCTGGCCAATATACAGGGGTATGCATTATATCGAAAGGATAGGGAAGGTAGAAGAGGTGGAGGGGTCTGTCTATATGTGAAAAATGATGTAAAGGTGGTAGAGAGGAGTGACATTATGGGCGGGATGAGGGGGGAGGTGGAATCAGTATGGTAGGAGGAGGAGAAGCTGGGATTACTATCCCAGCTAGAAATGGCAGCGAAACTGGGAAATGTAATCATACTGGGAACTTCAATTATCCTGATATTGACTGGGCAGAGGGGACAGCACACTCATTAAAGGACCATCATTTCATGAATGTCCTACAGGACAACTTCATGCCCCAATTGGTGGATTCCCCAACTAGGAAGAATGCCCTGTTAGATCTAATAATTACGAACAATCCAAATCTGTTCGCAGACGTGACGATACGCGATAATTTGGGCTCTAGTGATCATAGAATGATAGCATTTAGTGTAAATCACAAGAAAAGGAGGCAAGAGGGCAGCACTAAAACACTAAATGTTAAGCAGGCCAATTTTTCAAAACTGGGGTACTCCAAGGATCTGTCTTGGGACCAATTCTATTTAATTTATTCATTAATGATGTGGGGGAAGGGATTAATAGCTCAGTCTCAGTTTTTGCTGATGATACAAAGATAAGCAGGACAATAACATCACAACAGGATATTGACATTTTACAGAATGACCTGAACAAATTAACGGAGTGAGCAGACAAATAGCAAATGAGGTTTATTGTAGAGAAATGTAAGGTAATGCACTTGGGGGCAAAAAACATGAATGCAAAGTACTCACTAGGGGGAGAGCCTCTGGGGGAATCAAGAATGGAGAAGGTTCTGGGAGTCCTAGGAGATGACAGACTGGGCAATAGCATGCAATGTCAAGCTGCAGCAACCGGAGCAGGTAGAATATTAGCATGCATAAATAAAGGAATATGCTCCAGGGATAAAACTATAATTCTGCCACTTTATAAAACCCCCTGGTTAGGCCACATGTGGAGTAATATGTCCAGTTCTGGTCACCTGTCCTCAGAAAGGATGTACTGGAGCTGGAGGGAGTCCAAAGGAGGGCAACCAAACTGATAAGGGGAGTGGAAGACCTTACTTACGAGGAACGACTGCAAGCGCTAAACTTATTCTCTCTCAATGGGAATCCAAGCATAAAAAATAAACTGTTCAGTCTCAGGGAATGTAGGAGGACAAGGGGACATACATTGAAACTGGAAGAGAAGCGGTTTAATCTTAGAATTCGTAGGGGGTTCTTCACTGTCAGGGCAATAAGGATGTGGAACGCTCTTCCACAACTGGTAGTGACTGTGGGGAGTATGGATATATTTAAAAACTCTTGGATGTAGGGGGGCGTGTCCGGCCGGCGTGAGAGACGGCAGCTGTGTGACCGAGCTCCGGCTCCTGATATCTGCCTAGCGACATCCGAAGCAACAGAGGCGATCAGACAGACATTCCCATGGCTTCCTTAGATCCAGCAGCACTGGGGGCGATTAGGAAGAGAGGCCCCCAGCGCTCCAACCCGCAAAAACTGACGGATTTCTTCAGCCCCTCCGGAGGGAGGGTGTACCAAGATGGCACCGGCACGCCTGTGCGGCCTGCAGAGGAAGGAGACAGCGCATCCTACTCCAGTGGCTCGGTGACAATGGTGAGCATGGCAATACACAGGAGCCCAACAGGTACTTGTGAACCCTCTCCGCCTGATAGCCCCACCACCCGAAGCCAGCTAAATGTAAGAAAGCTAAGGGGTAGAGTTGAGCGAACTTCTGGAAGTCCGGGTTCTGCTGGTTCGGCCGAACTTCGGGACAAAGTCCGGGTTCGGGTCCGGACAGAACCCGAACTTTGTCCCGGACCCCAATGAAATCAATGGGGACCCGAACTTTTAGGCACAAAAATGGCTGGAAAAAAGTCCTGGAAAGTCCTAGAGGTCTGCAAAAGGAAGGAAATGGGGGTAAGGGTGGGAAAAGTGCCCTACAAAGAAATGGGGACAGGGAAATAACTAAAAGCATTTTTAAAAAAAATCAAAACATAAAAAAATCAAAAATGGAGGTGGATGTGGACCATCTTCAAACTGGGTCTGAAAAGTATTAATTAACGGTAGAAGCCATATAACTGTTCTAAAATCATCTTCAAACTGTGTCAAAAATGTATAAATAAGCTGGGAGAACCCATATCACTGTTCTGCAAACATCTGGAAACTGTGTGTGTCACTTTAAATAAAACCGGGACTAACTGAACTACTGTTCTGCAAACATCTGGAAACTGTGTGTGTCACTTTAACTAAAACCGGGACTAACTGAACTACTGTTCTGCAAACATCTGGAAACTGTGTGTAACACTTTAACAAAAACCAGGGCGAACCCATATCACTGTTCTGCAAACATCTGGAAACTGTGTGTAACACTTTAACTAAAACCGGGACAAACTGAACTACTGTTCTGCAAACATCTGGAAACTGTGTGTGTCACTTTAACTAAAACCGGGACAAACTGTTCTGCAGACATCTGGAAACTGTGTGTGTAACACTTTAACAAAAACCAGGGCGAACCCATATCACTGTTCTGCAAACATCTGGAAATTGTGTGTGACACTTTACCAAAAACCGGGGCGAACCCATATCACTGTTCTGCAAACATCTGGAAACTGTGTGTGACACTTTAACTAAACTCCGGGACAAACTGTTCTGCAAACATCTGGAAACTGTGTGTGAAACTACAGCATAGAGAAGAACCGGGATATGGTTTCGCTCTGCTATAGTTTCACATAGAGTTTTTAGATGATTTTAGAACAGTGATATCATATACTATTATTTTTTTGTTCAAACTTTTTTTTGAGAAGGTAAATAAGATAACAATGATGGGGCCCGGGGGGTCCAATAACAGTACAGTCATACATCGATACAAATGAGAAAAAAGAACATGCAGGATTTCCGCCCCGCATAGGGAGGGGGAAATTAAAGGGAGGGGACAAAGTCTTCAGTGAGAGTAAAAGCCAGATGGTAACATTAACATAAAAATCCTGTTTCACTCTCAAAAGGGGAAGAGGAAGCGTTGATAGTGGGGTATATATATAGATTCTGTATGTTAAGTAGAGGCATCGTAAAAGTGAGGTCAGGGCCATTCTGAGAAGGGGGGGAGATCCTGCTGGTCTAAACAGACTGTATAACTTATAACAGGAAAAAGGAAAAGAGGAGATAATGAAGGAAAGAAGAAAGGAAAAAAGAGTGGGAGTATAGAAGAGAGGGGAGGGATAGGGTGTCGGAGGGGGATCACGTATCACCTTGGAAAGTGGATAAAAATTGTGAAATTAACCACTTCAGCCCCGGAAGGATTTCACACTTTAGGACCAGAGCCCTTTTTCGGCACTGCGTCGCTTTAACTGACAATTGCGCGGTCGTGCGACGTTGTACCCAAACAAAATATGTGTCCTTTTTTTTCCCACAAATAGAGCTTTCTTTTGGTGGTATTTCATCACCACTGCGTCATTTCTGATCGCCACTATAAACAAAAGAAGAGCGACAATTTTGCAAAAAAAAAACACATTTCTTACTTTTTGCTAAAATACAAATACAAAAAAAAAATACAAAAAAACATATTTTTCAGCAGTTTTGGCCATTTATATTTTTCCTCACATTTGTGATAAATAAAATCACAATCGGTGTTTATGGATTGGTTTGGCCACGTTTTCGGACGATGAGAATTAATTTCTGGGGTTTTTACTTATTTAATTTTTTTTACTAGTAATGGCGGCTATCTGCGATTTTTAGCGATACTGCGATATTGGGGTGGATATGTCGGACCATTTTGACACTTTTTTGGGGACATTGGCATTTATACAGCGATCAGTGCTATAAAAATGCACTGATTACTGTGTAAAAGCCATTGGCAGTGAAGGGGTTAACCTGCAGGGGGCGCTCTAAGGGTTAACTGTGTTCTCTGGGCGTGTTCTAACTGTGTGTGGGCTGCCCTAGCAGGGGAAGGGAAGTGATCACAGCTTCCATGTAGAGGAAGGCTGTGATCACAGCCCTTCCCCCTCTCACAGAACGGAGATCCGTGTTTACTGACACGGACCTCCGTTCTTTCAGTGCGGGGGGGCATCGCGGGTAGCCAGTGGAGATCGAGTCCATGGCACCCGCTCCCTGGCCCCCCCAACACAGTGAGCGCGTGGGTGACGGCGGTTTGCGTTATCGAGCCACTTTGTCGGTTGACGGTCGGCAAGTGGTTAAGTGGCAGAGTTTTTATGGAAGGAGAAGGCTAGCATCTAAGTCAGGGGGGAGAAAGTGACAGATCCATGGTTGCCATTGTCTTTCAAATTTGGGAATGTTGTTAAGGATGGTTGCTTCAGTTTTAGCGTGGATCATTGCATTTGTAATCCTGTGATTGGTTTCGGTGAGTGGGAGGAGAGGGGATTTCTAAGCTTTTGCTATTGTTTGTTTTGCCGCTGTGGTTACCTGCAGGAAGAGCTTAAATTGATTGCGAGTGATGTCTGGGGGTTTGGCATTCAACAAAGCTGTGGTGGGAGAGGGTTCTAGGGAGCGACCTAAAAGGGTAGAAATTATCTTAAAGACATCTTTCCAGAACGCCTGGAGTATTTTGCGATTCGTGTAGGTTCTAGGTACCAGCGGAAAAGGACTTTGTAGTTTGCCTCAGAGCTTACCAAATTTTGCGAGGCTGATTTGGTGGCCAACCAGATCTACTTCCAGTCTTCCTCGGCTAGCTGGATATGAAGGTCTGCTTCCCATTTTTGAACATACAGGAGGGAAGAGTGCATAGGGGAGTCTAGAAGTAAGCGGTACAGTTGGGAGAACAAGCCCCGCATGTGGGGGTCACGATCACAGGCGTGCTCGAAAAGCGTTTTGTGTGGGATGGTAGAAGAGGAACGGAGGCAGGGGGTGAAGAAGTGCTTTAATTGAAGGTAGCGGAAAAGTTCAGAGGATGGGAGATCGTAAGATTCAGATAGAGTGGGAAATGGGATATGATTATCCGGGTTAGTAAAAGAGTAAGCTCGAATTAGGCCAGCTGGCTGCCATTTGGAAAAAGTTGAAGGTGAAGACCAAGCTGGGTAAAACGAGGGGTTACGTAGATAGGATAGAAGAGGATTATGTGGCGATTGTAGTTTGTATTTGAATTTGAGCGGGTGTTTCTTTTGTAGCGTGGTATTTTGTTAGAAAGCGAGCTGAGCGGCCTGATAGTACTTAGCATACATTGGAAGACCCAGTCCGCCTTGTAGTTTCAAGAGATGGAGTACGCTTTTGTGAACTCTGGGTCTAGTTTTGCCCCATACAAATTAAAGGGTTCTGCGCTGGATAATGCGGAGGAAGTGGGCGGGGTCGGATATAGGGAGTACTTGAAAGAGGTACAGCAGCTTCAGGAGGATAACCATTTTTATTGTTGTGATACGACCTAGCCAAGAAAGAGGGAGGGAGGTCCAGGAAAGCATAAGTTTAGAGAGATGGAGAAGCATAGGGGGGTAGTTGGCTGAGTAGGGATTTGCGGGGTCAGCTGTGAGTTTAATTCCCAGGTAGGTTAGGGAATGCGCGGCCCATTTGTAGGGGAGAGTTGCTTGTAGGTGGGACTGTAGAGTATAAGGTAGGGAGACATTGAGGAATTTTGATTCATGGGGGTTGACCACCAGCCCAGAAACAGAGGCGAATTGAGAGGTTAGTTATAAGGTTTGGGACCGTGGTGAGTGGAGATTTGAGAAATAGCAGTACATCGTCTGCAAAAAGGCAGAGCTTATGTTTATGGCCTGTGATCTCCAAACCTTTAATGTCCGGATTGTCGCGTAGTTTCTGGGCTAGGGGTTCAATGGCCAGAGCAAATAAAAGGGGCGAGAGGGGGCAGCCTTGGCGGGTTCCCCTTTGGATAGGGAAGGGATCTGACGAGTGGCCGGCATAGGCGACATGGGCAGAAGGGCAGGAGTAGAGAGAAAAGACCCATTTAAGGAAATGTGGGCTGAAGACCCATTTCTCCAAGACCGCTTGGAGATAGGACCATGAGAGGCTATCAAATGCCTTTCTTATGTCTAGTGAAAGAAGACACATTGGTATCTTACGGGTGCGGGCCAGATGGGTTAGAAGTACTGTTCTACGTAAGTTGTCTGCTGCCTGCCTGGAAGGCATGAAGCCTACCTGATCCTTGTGTATTAAGGATCCAATAAGGGTGTTAAGACGGGTCGCAAGGATCTTTGCTAGTAGCTTAATATTATTATTAAGTATGGAGATCGGGTGGAAGTTAGACCAGGAGGTATCGTCAGTTTGGGGTTTGGGGATCATTGAGATGGAAGCTCTCAAGGAGTCTGGACTTTGAGTCTTTAAGGATGGAATTCAAGGCTTTAGTCAGAGTTGGGGACAGAATATCGATGTATAGCTTATAGTACGCGGCAGTAAAGCCATCTGGGCCAGGACGTTTATTGTTTTTAAGCGATTTAATCGCAGCACGTACTTCTTCTTCAGTAATGTGCTGCTCAAGAAGCGTGTGGTGATGGGGTGAAAGTGAAGGAAGGTTGATCGACTTTAGGAGGTCATGGGTCTTGGAGGGAATGTCTAGGGAGGAGAGGGATGAGTAGAGCTCAGCCAGTCGTGTGTGAAAAAGTTGGAGGATTTTGACAGGGTCACTTGTGAAAGACCCAGGCACATTTTTCAATCGAATAGGTTTGTGGGGCTTATCTAGGTTTTTGAGGGAAAGGGCAAGAAAGGTGTCAGGTTTGTTGGCTTTCAAATAGGCTCGGTGGTGAGAGCGACGGAGGGTATTTTCTGCTGCATCAGTTAAGAAGAGATTGAGTTCAAGCTTAGCTTTATCTAGCCTGTCTTTATTGAGAGGAGTGGGTGAGAGTTGAAAGGCATCGTGGGCAAGAGAAAATTCTTGCTCGAGGGAAGAGAATTGATTTTGGCGATCTTCTTTCCTACGTGCGGCTAGGTTTATTAAGGTTCCACGGATAACTGGTTTGTGGGCTTCCCAGATCAGGAGAGGAGACAACTCTGGGGTGGCATTCAAAGTGAAATACTCCTTCAGAGATGTCTCTATTTCAAGAGCATGGGATGGGTGAGTGAGGAGGGTGTCATTGAGGGAATGATATATCACTGTTCTAAAATCATCTAAAAACTCTATGTGACACTATAGCAGAGCGAAACCATATCCCTGTTATTTTCTATGCTGTAGTTTCACACACAGTTTCCATATGTTTGCAGAACAGTTTGTCCTGGTTTTAGTTAAAGTGTCACACACAGTTTCCAGATGTTTGCAGAACAGTAGTTCAGTTTGTCCCGGTTTTAGTTAAAGTGTCACACACTTGATGACAAGACGTTTGTAGACCTTTGACACACACTGTGAAATTGA
>BLSH010447251.1:230168-244806 GCA_018402905.1 Glandirana rugosa | reverse complement strand
TGCCCTAAAAGGGCCGGTTGTATCTTGGGTGCGATATGTAAAAAGTGCTGGGTTCAAGAGTACGTTATGTACAGAGTGCAGGACTGAGGTTTATGCTATGTACAGAGTGCAGGGTTCAGGAGTGCATTACATAAAAAGTTCAGGGGTGTGCAGTGTACAGAATGCAGGGTATAAGGGTGCGCTATACACAATGTGCAACACCAACCCCCTCACCGAAGCATCCTTGCATCTCTCTCCTACCTTCCCTGGCTCTACTACCTCCCTTTGTAGGCGGCTTTGTCTCACCTTGCAGGGAGCGGATGCAGAGGGTGAAAGTTGGAGGTGGCAAAATGGAGTTCTGCCACATTCCGGCTGCAAAACTGGGTGCGAGGGCCACATGACAAGGCCTGGAGGGCCGCATTCGGCCCGTGGGCCTTGTGTTTGACATATGTGGCCTAGATTAACTAAATACACCAACTCCATAACTGCATCTTCAGCCCTCCGCCTGGAATCACTCACAGCACACATCACAGTTCTGCCCAAACCTAATAAAGATCCCACGAACTGCAGGAGCTATCGCCCTATTTAATTATTAAATGTGGATATGAAGCTTCTAGCCAAGGTATTGGCGAATAGACTGCTTCCCATTTTACCTAAATGGGTCTCAGCGGATCAATTAGGATTCATACCAGGAAGGGAAGCCAGGGACAATGCATTACGTACTCTTTCCTTGATTCACTTTGCTCGTAGAAATGCCCAGCCCACCCTTCTCTTGTCTACTGATGCCAAAAAGGCATTTGATAGGGTGGACTGGACCTTTCTTCGCTTGACCCTTCAGCACTTTGGCCTTGGCCCCCGGATGTTGGATAGGATATTCGCAATGTACTCCTGCCCGACGGCGCGTGTCAAGTTGAACGGGGTACTGAGTGAGCCCTTTACATTAGGGAACGGCACTAGACAGGGGTGCCCATTTTCACCCCTGTTGTTTGCCATATCCCTGGAACCATTCCTAGCCTCTATCAGAAGCAACCCCAACATTCACGGGATAACTGTAGGCCAAGAATTACATAAATATGCGGCGTATGCGGATGATATCCTCTTCTATATTCAACAACCCCGCATTTCTTTACCCAACCTCATGTCAGCTCTACAAGAATTTCAAGCTTTGTCTAATTTTAAAATGAATATGACTAAATCCGAAATTCTAAACATTAATGTCCCCAGTTCAATGGTCTCTTCGCTAAAATCAATCCTACCGTTCCGCTGGCAGTCGACAACCCTAAAATACCTCGTCATCTATGTGACCCCTCATCCTCATTCCCTGTTCAGATGTAACTATATTCCCCTATTGAATACCATTAAAAAATATCTTAGATCCTGGTCATACCTCTCCCACTCCTGGCTGGAGAAAATAGCAGTGATTAAGATGAATATCCTCCCTCGTATTCTTTTTCTATTCCAGATGATACCAATGGGGATTCCACCTGGTTTCTTTACAACACTTCAAACCATGATCTCCCGTTTCATCTGGGGTAGCAGACGCCCCAGAATCTCCAGAGATACTCTCTTCCGCTCTAAGGGGTCTGGAGGTCTGGCCCTACCAGACTTGAAAATGTATAATATGCTGTTGTCCTAGGTAGAGTTTCAGATTGGAAATACCAGAGAGATAGCAAAATATGGGTCAGACTAGAATATGAACTAAGTGGTTCAGAAATGGATGGAATTCCTTGGATCCCCCCCCAGATACAGATTTCTTTCACCTTCAGCCTCCCCCTTAACGACTTCCTCGTTATCCTCCTGGGATACACTGCACAAGAAACTTTCCTGGTCCTATAATTTCCCCCCTTATGCCTTTAACGAACCATGACTATTTCCTTCCTGGCAAACTGGATAAGCGATTCAATTCATGGTCCTCTGATCGCTGTCTCTGCCTACACCACGTCCTCCAAACCAACTCTCTTAAAACTTTACAGTCCATTGTTGGCTCAAGATCGAATATCTTCATAGAACGATGGAGGTACTCACAGCTTAAGCAGTTTGTTCAATCTCTACCACAACCACTAAGATCTGTCTGTGAGCTTACAGCCATCGAGACCATCTTTCTCCCAAAGGAACCTCCGTTACATGTAATATCACAATTTTACAAGGCTCTCATCTCCCTACAATATCACGGCTACCCGGAATATCTGAACCGCTGGGAAACTGAGCTAAGCACCTCACTAACAGATATCCAAAAGGACAAAATACTAGCCCTCACCCACACTTCCTCCATTTCCTCGAAAACGGCTGAGACAAACTATAAATTGCTTGCAAGGTGGTATTACACACCAACCAAAATGCACCATATTTCTCCTACCAACCCTGCTCTATGCTGGAGGAACTGTGGTCAAGTGGCTTCACATGCGCATATATGGTGGCACTGTCCACTCATCAAGCCCTACTGGTCTGAAATCATCAGACTCATCAACTCAATCACAGGATCCGTTATCCCTCTGGAGCCTTGGACTGTACTCTTTCACATGACCGCAGCAACTATTGGTCAATATAAACATTCCAAGACACCGCACTTTCTTAACGCGGCCAAGTCCCTTATTCCTCTTATGTGGAACAAACCACAAACACCCTCTAGTAAACTATGGTTGCAAAAGGTGAATGACTTTATAGAAGAACTTACATACCTGTTGAGAGGGGAATCTGGCAAACATACCAAAATCTGGGCCTCATGGTTCGAATTTAAGACCACAAGCACCTACAAAGATACTATCTCATCCCCTGACCCGGTGTTGAAGGGGGGCTCCCCCGCATCTTTGCCGACCACTCTTCCTATACACTAGGCCTTCAGCATTAGCTTTAGTATTAGCAGTGGGTCACATTGTATATCTTACTATAAACATTTTTTGGATAGTTATCTCAAAGTCTTTCACCCCATGCCGGCTGGGAACTTCTTGATCTATTCTCTAATTCCCCTATCTATACCTCTTCTCCTTCTCACTATTCAATCCTCTCTTGTTTACTTCTTTAATTCTCTTCTTTGTCTCTCAACTATTTTGACCTCTTCTTTTTTGTAATATGCAAAGGTGGTTTATCAAGGACTTAAAGTTATAACAGGCTACAGATCGACTATGGGTGATCTGACCGCTATATAGCCGCAATTAATATGCTTTGCTGTCCGATGCAATGTCACTATACAGACGAAATTTTGTGGGGGGGGGTAGCTCCCCATCCGCCTATCACAGTTTGCTCCCGGTTGGGATGCCGGCGGGGGGGCCTCCTGCTCTCAAATAATCAGGAAACAGACAGCAGATTTTGGCCAGTTGTGGGTACCCACGGCAGGCCAATGTCCCAAATCAGGTCAGACACATTTACATTTATATTTGTTTATGTATTCCTGTCTTGTTGCCTTTGCCTTATATGGTTATATGCAACTTTGTATGTGCAAATTTTTCTTTGTCTTCAAAAATTAATAAAAATGTATTATATAAAAAAAAAATTCAGGAGAGTGCATGCGCGGGCAGCGGAGTAGGATGCAAGGGTGAACCGCTCCGCGCACCTCCAGCACATTTAGCTATTTTAAGCAGCTTTCTCGGCCGGATGGATCCCCCTACGGTACCGGACAAGTGAGGGGACATATCTGGACGCTAGCCCATGATCACTCGATCTGCGGGGAAGCACTACAGCGGAGCAGCCCTCCCGCCTCGTGGAGCCGAGAGACTGCCCAAGATGGCGACCACCACGAAGCAGGCTGTGAAGAGACAGCAGTTCAGCAGCAAGAAGGGAACGGATAGACCTAAAACAACCTCTCCTAAGGCTACAGGTCGGTCAGGTGAGCCTGCACAATCACAAATGGGTGATCACAGTCAGGAGACACCACGTTCTCAGGCCTCCACACTGTCCCCCAGCCAGAGATCTCAGGCCTCATCCTTCATTGACAGGGAGCTGGCAGACATATTTCTCAGCCAACAAACTGAGCAAGATATAGAGAATGAGGACACAACATCTCCTCCGCTGCCAGCACCTCTCCCTTACTCCCCTGACACTATACTTTTAGCCCGCTTCGCTGACATGTTAAAAAGGGAGTTGGGGAAAGCCACCACAAAAATCACTGCGGATCTGAAGCAGGATTTTCTGGATATTGGAAGCCGATTGGACACTATTGAATCTAAGGTAGATGATACAATTCACAGAGTTTCCCAAAATTCTAACATTATCTCTGAATTACATGATCGTCTTGAAGAAGCCTATGCAAAAATTGACGATTTAGAGAATCGGGCGAGACGTTATAACTTTCGCATCCACAGATTACCCGAATCAGTCAAAGACTACAACTCCATAGCTACCTCTTTAATGCAACTAGCGGTCCCTGACATTGACGAAGTGCATTTGGATATTGACCGTATTCACAGGGCCCTAACCCCCTTGAAACCAGAAGGCCCACCGCGTGATGTTATAGTGAAACCTCACTTTTTTCAAGTTAAAGAAGCGGTTATGCGATATGCCAGGGAAAATCCTGACTTGGAGATCGAAGGTCATAAACTTCAAATCTATGCAGACATTTCCCAAGCTACTATCCAGAAGAGACGCGCACTCAAACCATTATTATCACCTCTTATTGAACGCAATATCCGCTACAGGTGGAATTACCCGTTCCACTTGCAATTCACTCATGATAACAAATCTTACTCATTCTCCAATTTCCAAGATGGCGAGAGGATTCGGCTGAAACTTGGATTTATCTCTCAAAGCCCGCAAAGGCCCTGGGGCCTTCCACCTCCTCCAATTTCCCCTCTCTGGTCATCACAATCCTCAGGGAAATCTAAACATCCACGCCAGGCCACTTGAAACTATTCTGACATTTTTGCCTGGGCTCCCCCCTTGGCCCCCTATTTTTTTCTTTTTCTGTTCTGGTTTTATTTCTATTTGGGGGTGGAGGGGGGTTGCGGTTTAGTGATGGTGGCGACTTCTCCGTGGTCCCAATGAGGGACATTGGTTGCCATCTGGGACATACTTTATGAAAAGTTAACAAATTTTGGTTAGATTTAATAAGAATGATACTTACATTTCATCTTGGAGTTCGATTCTATACCATTGGGGGAGGGGGGAGGGTGGACAGGGGACTTGAATTCAATTCTGATGTCCAGTTTTTGTATTTTTTATTTTTTTCCATTTACCAGCAATGCTTGACCCATTTTATGCTATCTGAGAAAGTAATTCTAGTGTTTATATTTGGTGCTGGGAGGTGACTCTCCCATTTTGTGAGACTCTCTTTGGTGTTTGACACCACAAGAGACTCCCACGCTTCCAGAACTTGAGTCTGGACTACGTGACTTCTTTAATACATTTAGTATCTACATATTCACAATTTTAAGAGATATAGTGTAAAATGGCAGGAGTGCCTATTCCCGGACATTTCATTGTTCAATTTCTTTTATTTTTGTTTGTTTTATCTAATCTCTTTTTCTTTCATTTTTTTGTATTACAATTCCTCTAGAGTTCCCAAGGAACAAGGTGTGTGGGTGAGTTTTTATTGGTATTCCTATGTTTGTCCATACTATGTCCAGTAACGCAAATTCTAAAGATAACATCCGACTGCTGTCCCATAATGTGCAGGGCCTAGGGTCCCCTATTAAGCATATAAAAAAATTTTCTTATTATAAATCCTTAGGGACCGATATCGTGGCCCTTCAGGAGACACACTTTTCCTCATCCTTCAATCCCCAATATATCCACAAAGATTACCCTACTTGTTTTTTTGCCAATGCAAGAGAGAAAAAGCGAGGGGTAGCACTATGTTTTTTTAAATGCCTCTCATTTTCGGAAACTAAAGTTGTGAGAGATAAGGACGGGAGGTATCTAATGGTCAAAGGACAGTTAGGCGACAACTTAGTGACTTTGATAGTTTACTATACTCCCAACACCAACCAGGTGGCCTTCCTCACCCCCTTACTGGACACGTTGTCGGGAGATTTTGAAGGCGATGTGATTTTAGCAGGGGACTCGAATTTGGCCTTGGACCACACTCTGGACAAATCCCACCCCTCTCACACATGCCCCCCAAACAGAGTAGATACTTTGCCCAACTCCTATATTGTAATGACTTAGTTGACGCTTGGAGGGAGGCCAACCCTACTACCAAAGACTACTCACACTTCTCTAGAGCACATAATCGATACTCGCGCATCGATCATGTTTTTCTCTCCTCGGGTTCACTCTCCAAACTTAGTTATGCCAAAATACACTCGACACCTTGGTCCGAACATGATCATGTAATGGTCACACTTACCAACCTTCTGCTTAGGGCCACTAAGCCCTCTTGGAGGCTGAATGAATCGTTACTAGATAATGAATCCTACTGTGTAGACGTGTCCAATCATTTGAAACTGTACTTCGATCTTAATAAAGTTGGCGATACCAATCCAGCAATTAACTGGGCAGCCCACAAGGCCTCAGTTAGAGGATTCATGATTCAAACAGCTTTTAGAATGAAAAAGATGCGTACCGACTTAATAAGGTCCAAGACTGAGGAATACGAACAATTAGTCACACAACATAAAAGATCCCCTCAACCTGACACACTAATGAAATTGGAACAAGTCCGGACAGAACTCAATTTATGTTTGACTACACAAGCAGAAAAAAGCTTGCGCTGGACCAATCACAGGTTCTTTACTTGGCGCGATAGACCGGGGTCATTGTTGGCAAGGAAACTCACCCCTAAACATACACACACAGCCCTTCCGAAAATTAGATTATTGAATGTGGTCCTTTCCCAACACCCCCATAACATCCTTGAAGAATTTCAAAATTTTTATGCTACCCTATATAACCCGACTAATTCTCAGACACAGTCGACTATCTCTGACTTTTTGACTAATCTAGCCCTACCGTCCATAACGCAGAATCATAGAGACCTGATGGACCAACCTTTCACAACCAAAGAAATACACTCAACCATTAAAACCCTTTCTCTATATTACAAAAAAATTATGGACCAACTAATACCCCATATGACACTATATTTAAATTATTTTCGGGGAGGGGGGACAAAAATAGGGCATTTATCAGTGTTATACCTAAACCACACAAGGAACCCTCGGATATACTGAATTATCGCCCCATTTCCCTAATAAATTGTGATCTAAAAATTTTGACGAAATTATTAGCAACGCGACTCAATACTTTTCTCTCACAGTACATTAATAGGGACCAATCGGGCTTTATTACTCAAAGACAAACGGTTGACCAAATTCGAAGAGCAATCTCTTTAATTTCAGTGGCAAAGGCTAATTGGGACACCATTGATAAGGCCATAAAAAGGGAATTGCTGTTGCTATCCTTGGATCTACAAAAGGCCTATGACAGCTTACATTGGGACTATTTGTTTGAAACACTAGAGAAATTTGGGTTTGGTACTGTGTTCCTTACTTTACTCAAAACTCTCTATAGTACCCCATCAGCCCAGGTGACTATTCGGGGATTTAAATCCAGAGTGTTCCCAATACGGAGAGGGTCACGACAGGGTTGCCCGCTATCACCCCTCCTATTCGCGATAGCAATCGAGCCTTTGGCTGTGGCGATTAGATCACATACCCATATCCATGGAATATGTTGTGGACCGCAAGAGCACAAGTGTTCTTTGTTTGAAGATGATGTGCTTATGTATATTACTAAACCACTTATCACATTGCCCAACCTATTACAACTTCTCCACCACTTCTCTCAGGTTTCGGGACTATCCTTGAATACCCAAAAAACAACAGCTCTTAACGTAAATGTCTCTCCCGCTATTCTGTTAAGACTAAAGGAAAAGTTCAAATTTCACTGGGCCTCCGGGGCCCTGGCCTACTTAGGGGTCCAACTAACTCCTTCAATCTCAGACCTCTACCGGGCTAACTACCCTCCACTCTTTAAACAGCTGAAAACCGATCTATCTCGCTGGTCTAACTACCAGCTATCCTGGTTTGGTAGAATTAACTCTATTAGGATGACGTTCCTACCTAGACTACTATACTTTTTTAGGGCCTTACCAATAGCGATCCCGAGGAGAGAATTATCACAATTACAATCGGAGGTCCTTCGATTTGTATGGAATAATAAGAGACCCAGAATGAACAAAAAGACCTTCTATACCCCTAGATCTTACGGCGGACTGGGACTTCCCAATCTGCAGGCTTACTATCAAGCAGCCCAAGTAACACAACTTTCCTATACCACTGCTAGCGACCCTCCGCCTTTATGGGTGCCTCTTGAGGCTTTGTCCTGCCACCCAGTTACTATTGGCTCCCTTATGTGGATTTCGAGTAAACTTCGGCCCCTGGTGCTTTGCCCCACCCTGTCCCATTCACTGACGGTTTGGGATGGGTTGCGGCGACATTCCGGGGTAGCATCTCCTCACGTCCCTCTAGCTCCTGTGTTCTGTAATCCCGAGTTTTCGCCTGGTTTGGCTCCGGGTCTATTTCATTGGTGGCTTAACAAAGGGTTGCTTAGGATAGGGGACTACTTAAACGGTCATAGACCCCATCCTCTTAAATACTTTATGGAAACATTGGAAATGCCCTTTGTGGAATTGTTCCAATACAATCAATTGATCTCCTTTATTAAATCAAAACTTAATAATTTAAATGAACCAAATACGCTTACTAACTTCGAAATCTCTTGCCGGGCGGGTGGGGTGGACGGGGTCGAATATCTGTAGTATACGCGGCCAGGATGGACCCACTATCTAAACTCCCTTACATGGTCCAATGGGAGAAGGATTTGGGAACCGCCTATGAGCTTTCTGACTGGCAAGAACTTGCATTTAATATGTCTAAAATCTCAATTAATACGTCTTTAATAGAAGCAAACTACAAAACTCTCTTGCGATGGTATTTAGTTCCTACTAGAATTGCAAAAATGCATCCATCAGCATCCGCCACCTGCTTTAGACAATGTGGACAACTGGGCACCATGTACCATATTTGGTGGCAGTGCCCCAAAGTAAATAGATTTTGGATAAGGGTGTTTAACTTGATAAACTCGGTAACTAGGGTAAGCTTACGCAGGGCCCCGGAGGTTGCATTGTTCCATAAATTCCCTGAGGATATACCCAAGAAATCCTTGAAACTCATAACATATATTATATTGGCGGCTAGAATAGAAGTGGCTAGACACTGGAAGCAGTCGGTGATTCCAATTGAATATATAAAATGCTAATTGAAGTGGATTATGGTCAATGACAAACTCACCCACACACTCCGCAATACCAGCAAAAAATGTGATAAAATTTGGGCTCCTTGGTTGCACTATGTTTCAACGGACTCCTCTAACACTGGCTGACCTCTTTCTTTGTTCTCTTTAACTCTTTTTTTCTCTTCTCTCTTTTCTTCTTTTTCCTTTCTTCTCCCGTTTGTTCTGGGTTTTTTCTTCTCATTGTTACAAACCTATCTGGATATCAATTATTCTTAGGACAATAATTGATTGCCTGGATACTAGATAGGAGACATATTTACTATTAATAGGTCAATTGACATTGCCTCTCTGGCACTGGCCCCTTTGGATATGGGGTTTGCGCTTTGGACGGGCACGCCCCCTCCCCAGTTGTGGGATGGGGGGGCTTCCTTGGGCTGAGGGGCTCATTCAGGGCATTAAATGCTCAAGGTTTGCCATATTAAGACTCTTGTCACGAGATTTGGAATTAGACCTGTTGTCTTCAAGGTTTCAGTATTCATGTTTTGCAACTGCTTTTATTTCTTTAATATCTAATATAAATGTAACAATATATGGCTATTACATAATTCTATGTTATATCCCTACAATGGTACAAGAATATGTTTATATCAATGCATATCCTATATGATTGTACAAGACTTTCTCTTCCTTTAATAAAAAGATTGAAAGTAAAAAAAATTCAAAGATGGGGCAGTACTTCCATTTGTGGTCAAGTCAATTTTAAACAACTTCCCCTTATGGCACTAAGCTCTGTCATTCATTAAAAGGCTAAAACTCAATAGACAGGAGAAATTCTGACAATTAAGTGCCAATAGCAGGATTTAATGTTTGGAGAGGGCTCCAAAAGGACAAATAATTTGACTGAAGATAACTACTTATACCGTAACTACAGTATTATAAGCTAGGGTACTTTTCCTGCCATGCTAGTATTCACTTCATTTATATTCAATTCCATAAAACTGTCTGGTTTTGTGCTTTGAATTGCTGTCCAGGCAGGGAAAAACATAAGTTTAAAGAGGTTCTTCAGTATGTAGAAAAAAAAATAAAAGTCAGCAGCTACTGTAGGTGCTGATTTTAATATACGAACACTTACCTTTCCAGGGATCCAATGCTGTCCTCTCCCAAGCTAGTTCTTCACTGGTCTTCGGGTCACATATCTAGTGTGGGAAGCCTGCTGTGACTTCTTACAGCTTCACAGCCAGCTGCCCATAGTGCATGTGTGAGTCGCGTTGCACTTTGTGAATGGTCCTGCAGCCTCCTGCGACCTGTGACGTGTCCCAAGAGGTGGTGATGCTTCTATGTGCAACCAACAATTTTTTCCACTTTCAATTCATCAGGAAATGCTACCTACTAATATTTATTTCAGCCTCTTTCAGGGAACATATCACTGTACGTTTTGTATTATTGTCTAGGTGATAATGATGTATGCAGTACCTACAACCTCCTGGGATAACCTCATTATGCATCCCAGGAGGCCATTGGGTATTCTACTGCATGGAAAGACAGTCGGGCTCCTGATAACATCACAGACGAAGATGGTGGCACCAGACCCAGTGTGATGCAGCAGTGCAGTGGATCCCTACAGAACACTAATGGATTGCTGGGCACGTGAGAATGTTTTTTGATATTACCAACTATCTATTGCCTGGGTGACCAGTGTCCTTAATGCTACCCTTCCTTCCCTTGCTGGTTCTTCTAGAGTGCTGCTGGAACAGGATGGTCATTGAGCTATGTTATGTCGCTTGAACTCTAAAGCAGAACTATGCCCTCCTCCACGGTGCTGCAGTGTCTCAGAGTTGCCTCACTGGCTGCTGACATCCGTTTATTTATTTTTGGTCCAACCAGAAATTGAGCTTTTAATAGGGCAGTGAATATTGGAAAAGCTAAAAAAAAAACCTTTGTGTATTCAGTATGCTTCTACAGAATATTATAGTAAGAGCTGTACAACTGTGCAATCTTACCTTCCATATTAGGAGTTTAATACAACAAGTTCCTAAGAATTGAAAAATTGTGTTTTAATAGTTTTGACAAGATAATAGCAAAACATATTTCAAACCAGTGGTTGAAATAAACTGACCCCATTCCACCCATACTATATAAAAAGTAATTTCAAAAATGTAATTTTGCAATTTTTATTAAAAATAAATATACACAAGTCAAATGTTGTAACAGTTTGAACCTTTTTCAGCCTCAGAACTATTTCCTCTGTATACCCCCCTTAATTCCCATTATTTTTTCTTCATTTCAAAGGAGTAGAGGCTGTTTACATAGTTATTCGAATTTGTGCACCTTGCAAAGTGAAAGATAGTCGATGAGATGTGCCATTTTTACTTTGAATACCCAATCATGTGTAAACAAAATTATTATCTCTAGCACATAATTGGGTGCTCAAAGTGAACTGCTTTATCTTTTTTCACTAACATTGCGTTTGCGAGAAAAAAAACAAAAAAAACTTGTGCATCAATTGTTAACATAACATGAGGTCTGATAGGGTTTCACAATCACACAAATTAGTACAAAGGTAACACTTTCACAGATTTGCATTTGCAATTATTTCATAATGACCTTCCTGTTGTCATGTGAGTGTTTTGAAGGTCACCCATTAACCACTTGCCGATGGCTGATCGGCAATTGATGGCGACAGAGTGGCTCTGTAACGCAAATCGCCGTCATATGACGGCGGCCGCGAGACAGAGCCTAGATAGCGCGCGCACGCCGCCGGAGGCGCGCCCGCGTGCTCACTGTGTTCGGGGAGGGCCAGGGAGCGGGTGCGGCGGCTTCGATTGCCGCCGGCTACCCGCGATGGTCTCCCCGGAGTGAAGGAACGGAGGTCCGTGTATGTAAACACGGACCTCCATTCTGTGTGAGGGGGAAGGGCTGTGATCACAGCCTTCCTGTACGTGGAGGCTGTGACCACTTCCCTTCCCCAGCTAGGGCAGTCCCCCCACAGTTAGAACATGCCCAGGGAACATAGTTAACCCTTAGAGCGCCCCCTGCAGGTTAACCCCTTCACTGCCAATGGCATTTACACAGTAATCAGTGCATTTTTATAGCACTGATCGCTGTATAAATGCCAATGGTCCCAAAAAAGTGTCAAAATGGTCCGACATGTCCGCTGAAATATCGCAGTAACGCTAAAAATCGCAGATCACTGCCATTACTAGTAAAAAAAAAAAAAACCCAAAAATGAATTATCATCCGTAAACGCGGCCACTTTTGCGCAAACCAATCAATAAACGCCGATTGCGATTTTTTTTTTATCGCAAATATGAGGACGAATATAAATCGGCCAAAAATGGTGAAAAAAAATGTTTTTTTATATATTTTTTTTGGATTTGTATTTTAGCAAAAAGTAAGAAATTTGTTTTTTTTTTTGCAAAATTGTCGCTCTTCTTTTGTTTATAGCAGCGATCAGAAATGACGCAGAGGGGATCAAATACCACCAAAAGAAAGCTCTGTTTCTGGGAAAAAAAGGACGCAAATTTCGTTTGGGTACAACGTCGCATGACCACGCAATTGTCAGTTAAAGCGACGCAGCGCCGAATCGCAAAAAGGGCTCCGGTCCTAAAGCTGGAAATCCTTCCGGGGCTGAAGTGGTTAAATACATGTGTCAGCCAAAGTATATGGTGTAATTACTGGGACCAAGACAATAATTTGCATACTGTACATTCAGATCCCTGTCCTCAATGGAATTGCAATTTAAGACCCCAATCTCACATGTATACATACTAGGGCAAATTAGACAGGGGCTAATTAACCTACCAGCATGTCTTAGAAGTGTGACAGAATACCAAGCAAACTATGTTAGAACCTGAAAACTTCATGATGATAGTGTCCTGACCAGGATGCAAACCAAGGGCCCCAGTGCTGCAAGAGATGCTAACCACTATGCCACTGTGCTATCTAACTCAGAGAGGGAGTATCTCTTTTTATGCCATTGATGTTTTTTTTCATGGTCTGGAGGTCAGTAGAGACATGATCCTATTCCCCCATTCGATTTCATAAAGTAGATATGGCCTTGGAAAGTCTCTTAAATTACACCAATGACCAATGTCACACTGCCACTGTGCCTGACCTGTGACCCCTATAATACAAAATTATATGAAAGGAATGAAATAAAAAAGATGATTAAAGGGTATACTTACATCAAAAATGTCAACTTCTGAATCATTAAAGTCTATATTCATAAGCTTTGGAAGAGGGATACCATTCCCCACAATAGCTAGAATTGAAAAACAGAAGCACATGAGTAGGATGAAAACCTATACTGGAAATTTATTAAAAAAGTAACAACTCCCTTTTGTGTCTCAGACATAGGAAGTTGAGATAAATGTGCTCAATGGCACACAGATAGCAAAAATGGAGCTACGGTCATCTTATGAAAAAATCTCATATTTTTGCAGGTAAAATGTGTATTTATTATTTTTTTCTGGAGCCTGCAGAGCACTGCACCTGATAAGCAGATCGCGAGTGCAGTGTCAGGCTCCTGTAGATTCTCAATATAACTGCCTGCCGTACTTCCCGTACAGGCAGACAGTTACTGGAGAGTAGGAAGGTCAATGAACTATGAGAGCGCTCATCAGCGCCCTCGCAGTTCATTGAGAACTACAAGCCGTCTGCTGTGGTGGATGTTACCAAAGGTGAATTTATCCTTTTAAGTGATTGTAAACCTCTGATGAAATATGAATAAAGCATATCACTCTATAGTGTGTACTTGTCTCAATCCAGAGCACTAAGTGTCATATCTTTCTGGTGCCTCCTTCCTCTGGTATCTGCAGGAGTCACTTCTGACAGGATTTCCTGTCACCAAAAGATAGAAAGTTGACAGAGTAGAGAACCGCGACACACAGCCTGTGAATGACAACATCAGCTCTGTTCCTGTGTACTGTGTGAAGGTGGTGTGGGTCCCTTCCCTCCAATCAGATCTCAGCTATTCTAGATGAGCTCTGCAGAGTGTAACTTAAGCTCCCCCACCTCCTGCTTTCTGAATGCTCAAACAACTTATATAAATGTTGCACTTTTAATGAGGCTGCAGATAAACTCGTACAACTTATGTAGGAGGATTTGTTTCATCTTAGGTAGAGTTGAGCGAACCTCTGGAAGTTCGGGTTCTGCTGGTCTGGACGGAACCAGAACGATCGCACGGACACTGAACCCCATTGAAATCAATGGGGACCCGAACTTTTAGGCACAAAAATGGCTGTAACAAAGTCCTGGAAAGCCCTAGAGGGCTGCAAAGGGAAGGAAATGGGGGTAAGGGCGGGACAAGTGACCTACAAAGAAATGGGGACAGGGAAATAACTTTAAATATTTTTAAAAAAATAAAAACATAAAAAATGCAAAAATGGAGCAGGGGTAAAGAAACATCCAGTGAACAGGGCGGGAATGGGGGTAAAGGAAGGGAAACGTCGGGAGATCCCGAAAGGTCCTGAAACAATGTCGGTAAAAACAC
>BLSH010447251.1:188202-199261 GCA_018402905.1 Glandirana rugosa | reverse complement strand
TTCTGACCTGACTCAGACTTCTGCCTGCTGTTTTGGTACTATCTCTGCTTACCCAATATCGACCCAGCCTGGCTCTGACTCTACTTTGATTCCTGATTCTACACCTCTGCTGCTTGGCTGATAACCACTCTTGCCTGCCTGAACACCCAAGTCACTGCATAAGTCTGTTTGCAAACCTGCTTGCTGCCTGCTGTTCTGTACTTGCTACAGTGCCTCCACATCTGCCGGAGTATGCTACAATGGCCTGTTGGCCCAGCCAGTTCTGCACCTGCTACTGAATCTTTGCATTGGCCAGCTCATCAGTTTGCCTGCTGCTCGGCATCTGCTGCAAGGTTCTTCCAGCCAGTGATATCCTGTCATTACCTCCAGGAGGAACAGGACAGGAGCTGTAAGGGGAAGCCCTCTTATCAGCTCGGCCTCGACCAGGTACGTGACAGTTATCTTATTAGTATTGTTATCCTATGTTAACCTAATAATGTTAATGTAGGTGATCTGGTTATGGGGCAGGCAGCTTCTATACACTGGAGGACCTCAAGAGTTTCCTTGGTTGGTACTGTATTGTAACAAAAATGTACATTGAAGTACCCCACCATAGTTAATGATAATAGTGACTGAAACGTATCAAATCAACCAAAATGTATTGAAGTGGCAAACTACTACTAAAAGGTCCAGATACATCTATTTCAGTAAGGGTCAGAAGGACAAACAAACGAGTAGTCAATGCATTTCAGGGTCAAAAAGCACAAAGGACTTTTTTCCAGTGTGACTATTTGCACAGTCCTTGTCATCAGCTGCCAAGCTGGTTTGTTGTTGCCAAAAATAAAAACCCAAGAGGTTCTATCTATTTCCCACTCTATCTAAATAGAAAAATAAATTGCTTTAGATACAATTTCAAAAAGGTTATCTAAATGTCCTGTATTTAGGACATAACCAAAATTTCCAAAACACAGTTCCTATTTCTTAACAAACAAAAACAAGATCCTACCTATGTTCTGTCTGAAGTTATATTTCTCATCATATGTATAATTTGTATTGTCTAGCTTTCTGAAAGGTTTACTTTGTGTGATGAATTAACATGATGTATAGGCAGACAGCAAGGAGCTTCATTTTTCTGGCCAGCCATTGCACATGACGCAAGTTAGTTTTTCTAGGACTTAATCCTGTCTGGTGTCTTGTCTTATCTTCTCCAGCCGAACATCCGATATTGGAGTGTTCACTAGTACTGTATGTACCTGTTCTTCCAACTCAGGTTCTTCCCGTGCTTCATGTCCTTCTGGAAACACTCTAGCCCTGCGTATCTGCAATTGGCTTTTCCTTTTCCAGGCTTAAACGTCACTGTGAGATCATACTGCTGTAATTTTATAACCATCTGCTGCAGACGTGGAGGTGTAGAAGCCAGCGATTTTTGTTGGATGTACTCCAATGGATTGTGGTCTGTTTCCACAACTACCAGGCAACCATATATGTACTGGTGAAATTTCTCACATCCATTCACAATGGCCAGCATCTCTTTCTCAATTTGAGCATAATTGGCTTGCATTGTGGCCAGTGCTCGTGAAGCATATGACACAGGATGTCCTTGATGAGTCAGTACAGCACCTAACCCAAACTGGGATGCATCCACTTGAAGTACACTGTCACAGTTTACGTCAAAATATTTCAGTATTGACCCTGGATGTTTAGTAGTCAGTTTTTTCACTTTGTCGAAAGTCTTTTCCATGTTTACATGCCAACACCAAATAACATTCTTCTGTAGCAGTGTGCATAGTGGTGCTATCTGTTGAGCTAGGCCCTGAGAGAATTTGGATAGATAGTTGAAAATGCCCAGTGATGTCTCCAGCGTCTTTCTGAAGGTTGGGGTCTTCATGTTAAGAACTGCTGTAATCTTAGTTGGATTAGGCTTCAGGCCCTCTTTGGTTAGTAGGTGTCCAAAATATGTAACTTCTTCTACCCCAATTTGCATTTTGTTTGGATTGAGTGTAAGATTCTCCTCACGACACCGATTGAGCAAAGCAGTAAGGTTTTTGCCATATTCCATTTGATCCTTTCTATAGACCAATAAGTCATCAACTATTACTTCAACACCCTTAGACCAGCGATCCATTTGTGTGATTTCTTTTGAAATATTTCCTGTGCAGGCACTATCCCGAAAAGTACCATTGTGAAGCACCATTGACCCACAGGGGAGTTGAAAGTGGTCAAGTAACTGCTAACTTCATCAATACGCAATTGCCAGTAAACAGACTGGGCGTCTAGTAGACTTGTGCATGGCTGAAAAGTTTGTTTTTTGTTTTAATTTTTTTTTGTTCTTTTATTTTTTCGGAAATTCGAAAATTCGGAAATCCGAAATTGCGGTAATTGGGAAATTCAGAAATTCTGCAATTACGGTAATCGCGGTAATTCGTAAATTCTGACATTCACGGTAATTCAGCAATTGCAGTAATTCGGAAATTTGCGGTAATTCAGCAATTGCGGTAATTGCGGTAACTGTGGTAATTTGGCAATCGGAACAGCCGAAAATCCGACATTCGGAAATTCAGAGATCCGAAAATTTGAAAATAACAAAGAACATTTGAAATAATAACTTACTAATAAATAACTATTAAATGATAGGTATTGGTATGCCCTTGAAAATATGGCTGTTAGTGATAAATTTGATATTTAAGTTCACTAACAGCCAAATTTTCAAGTAAATTCCAATACCTATAATAAAAAGTTATTTATTATTTCAAATGTTCTTTCTTATTTCCGAATTTTGGAGATTTGGAAATAAGAAAGAACATTTGAAATAATAATAAATAACTATTACATTATAGGTATTGGAATTTTCTTTGAAATTTGGCTGTTAGTGAACTTAAATATCAAATGTATAACTAACAGCCATATTTTCAAGGAAATTGCAATACCTATAATTTAATAGTTAGTTATTAGTTAGTTATTATTTCAAATGTTCTTTGAATTTGCGAAATTACCGCAATTACTGAATTACTGTGAATTTCCGAATTACCGCAACTGCCGAGTTACTGCGATTCGGAAAAACGAAAATTCAGGGAAATTTGGAATTTGTCTGATTTGCCGAATTTTGCAAAATTTGGTAAAAACGAAATTCGGAAAGAAATACATTTCACAAGCCTAGCGTCTAGTACACTAAATACTGTTGCTCCTACTAACCTATGCACTATATCCTCTATGGTGTGGAGTTTGTTGTGCTCTCTCATTATTACTTCCTTCAAATCACGGGGTCAATGCATATACGAATTGCACCTGTGTTCTTCTCATCCACCCCAACCATAGAACTGACCCATTCTGATGGTTCTGTGACCTTTTTTACTACTCCCAGCTTCTCAATCCTAGTGAGTTTTTGTCTGACTTTATCCACAAGAGTTAAAGGTATTTTCCCTTAAGCATGAATGAAAGGCGGGGCACCCTCTTTTATACGTATGTGGCTCACACCCGGGAGGCACCCCAGGCCCTTGAATAGATCACAGTGCTCACATTATATGTCAACCTCTGTCAGACCTCTGTGCCCACCATCCACAGTCATTATGATCTTCACAAGTCCCATCTCTTTACTTGTTTTAAGACCTTGTATGGCTGGGGCTTGTGTTTCTATCACAAACAATTGAAAAACCTTTTCAGATCCCTTGTAAGAACATTTTGCATGACAGCAACCAATTGCTTTTTGCTTTTCACCCCTATATCCCATTAGTTTTGGTAGGTCCTGAGTCTCTAAGGGGGATTCATTATTGAGGTGTTCCAGGTATGTGTGACTTGGCACACCATTTACTTGTACTCCTGTGTCTATTTTGAATGTGATTGGAGTTTTGTTAGCCTCTTTCTGTAATATTACATTTCCTTCATCTGCAGACTGATGTGTTTTCTGTATTGCTGCAAGATATATTGGGTGCAGTCTGAGTCTGACCATGCATTGTCATCATTGTCCTCTATGGCGTGTACAGAGAGGGTTTTTGACCTTCCAGTTTGTGAAGACAGTTTGCACACCCTGGCAAAATGTCCTTTTTTCTTACATTTATTGCATATCTGCCCCCTTGCCAGACAGACACTATTTTTATGGTGCATGTTTCCGCAAAATCCGCACGTTGATTGTGTGTCACTTGTCCCAGTGCCATAGGTGCCCTTTATTCCTTTGTGTGCTCTTTCGTGCCCATATCTGCTGCTGTTATTTTCATTTTGCATTAATTTGCATTAATCTGGAGCTGTGTTTCTTCCAGTAACTGCATGTCCTTTCTTGACATTTCATATGCTCTGGCAATCCTTATGGCTTTCAAAAGATTTATTTCTTCGTCCTGCAGGAACTTTTCCTGAACTTCCTTAAACGTACTGCCCATCAGAATACCATCTTTTATCATATCTCTATGCATCATAAAAAGTGCAGTCTTTGGCAAGCAAGCACAGCTGTGTCACCCATTCATTCACAGATTCACCTCCACACTGGTTCCTCTCACAAAACAGTTTCCTTTGCACTGTGGAGTTTCTCCTTGGGTTGCAGCATGCTTTAAACTTTGCAAACAGTACCTCTGTTTTCTTTTTGTCCTCTGCAGTGATCTCCCCACTCACTTGGCAATCTTGGCACACATTGTGTCCTTTTTGTCCCAGAAAGCGAGTTGCTTTCTGCTGATTAGTCCATTTGTCTGCATCTGGTCCTGCAAACACAAGCTCTACCAGCTCGCTCCATTTTAACCAGTTTTCACATATGTTCCCCAATTTCAAATCCAGGGAAGGAATGTTCTTTGCGTTACTGTTTGCTGCCATGATTCTTCTGACACGACTTCTGGTACCATATTATATATTAACACGATGTATAGGCAGACAGCAAGGAGCTTGAACAGGAGCCTCGTGTTTATCAACAGCATCCATTTTACAACAACTACTGCTCCCCGCCCCCAGATCACATGACTAAGACTATTAACTATTTTCTAACATGAATAAGGAACTAGGCATAACAATTTAACTTGACGTATAACATAAAGTATTCATGTCATTACACTTTGAAACATCAAATTTAAGTACAGTATCTCGAACTGCTGTTAAATAGGACTCATATTTTGAAAGCTGTGCTCGTGAAAAGCAATAGAGAGGAAAGGACTACTCTCGAGTATTGCCTGAGTATTGAAGCTGATCTTTTTCTCTTTCTGATGTACCTTACCTTGTTCTGCACAGTATCTCTATCTGGAGGAGGTAGTCTTGGTGGAGACAGGGCTCTAGTATCTCGGACTAGCAGTGCCTAAGATCTCACACCTCAAATATACAGCTATTAGGCCACATAATAGGAATGCCTAGACATAGTTTGATACCACACAGCTGGAGGAATTTAAATAAAAATATGTTCCCTATAATACAGCAAGTCTTCACTTTTTGAGTATCGGTCATTATTAAATGGCATAGGCCCACAAGACTACAATGCTACTATGCATAAAAAAATGAATAGAGTACTTACATCTCCATTTGTTATTTCAAGATCCATTAGACCCTCTTTTTGTAAAGCAGTGAGGACACTACCCAAGAAATGGGCAGACAAGCCCAGCTGGCTTTCAGATGCTTCTTTCATTGGTGGTAAAGAAATTTGTTGAACATGACCAAGAGGGTAATCAATTAGTCCACCACCCAGCTGACTCACTACTGTCTGTGAAAAAGCAGAACAATGCAGTTTAGAGAGTAGGTTCAGAAAGAAAAATCAATGGATTGCCAGTGCACCTCAATTGACCTTTTCATGTACCTGTGTCTTTTTTTTCAGTGCACCAAAATTTGAAATGTTGTACATTGTAGACTAGCAAGCAAGTAAAATATGAAAAGGGGAAAAAATGCTGAATAAGGGAGAGCTGACCTGTCAGAGTTATGTGACTGGCCTCTCCTGCAGTCATGGAGTTCTGTATGCCTATGCATAAAGGTAAGATCTTTAAATCGTGTCTAAAGTAAAACTTTTTTTGTTTTAGATAGAGTACTGTGTGAAAAATTTAGAGCCTTTGCACAGTTGTTCCTGTCAGTATCCCTCTTGGAGAGATTTACTGTCTCAATTTTTCTTGGTGGCAATTGCCATTGAGAAAGCAAGTAAGTAGAAATTCTACATTTAGAGCGCAAGAGGTAAGGGAAAAATCTGTCCTGCGTTTCCAGGACAGGAAGTGATGGGAAATCTCCACATCAGGACACAGAAAGAAAAAAATTACCTGACAGGGGCTTTACCCCTTCTGTACTTTATAAACTAAAAATAAGTGTTTGGCTATATGCAGTATCTACTTAAAAAAATACGCTAATAAAGAGGTCTGTGTGCAATGTAAAGACTTGAAACTTTTCTGATCTGCCACCCACATCACTGAACTCAGGTGCACTGAAGAGAGTTGTTTGCTGAGGAACTTTCTGCACCTGACACTTCTAGACTGTCAAATGTTTGGTCCTCTTCTGTTTTCTGTGGATTTATCTGCCAACTGCTAACTCACTATAGAAAATAGTAGTGATGCAGGGGTCATAAGACAGTGCAGGATAGAGTCAGAAGAAGAACTTAGTATTTGAGAGGGAATAGGACAGGGGGTTAGGTGGGCGTTAGAAAGGAGTTTAGCAACCTTGTTTATAGTAGCAGGTTTGAACAAGGATAGCATCGATTGTGCTTGTTGACATGGGGTGTTAACTGGGGAAGATGCCTGTCGAGTGGAGATTTCATCACAAATTGTGTCAATCTTGCTTTTGAAGTGATTAGCAATCTCCTGGGCAGTGAGTGTGTTAGTGGGTGGAGGTGGAGGATAACGAAGTAGGGAGTTGAAGGCAGAGAAGAGTTGATGGGGACTGGATGAGAAGGTGATAAAAAGAGTGGTAAAATAGGTTTGCTTGGCAGTGTGGAGGCGAGAATTGTATTTACGGAGGGCAGATTTGTATTGGTTGAAGTCTTTAAGAGACTTTGTCTTGTGACACAGACGCTCAAGGGCACGGCTACGCTTTTTGATAATATCTGAGGTGGGTGCCTGCACAGAGACTTGAGCATCAGCAGGAGCGGCCTGCAACATGGGTTGTGCCGGAACAGCCACCGTAGGAGGAACCAGGTGAGCAGATTCAGAAGTGTCTGTAATGCTATGGCAAACTGATCCATGCAGTGATCCTGCTCGTCCAATCTGGAAAAAATATTACCAGCAAATGGATTGACTGCATCTTCTGAATTCATGGCCTTCGCCTACTTTCAGGAATCATGAATCAAAGACAGAAGTGCAGTAAAATCACACTTTTTAATAAAAAGGTAAAATGTTGTCAACGTGGTCAAAACATAGCCAGGGTTCGGCAAAATGTGCAGAAAGTCAGAGCAAGCCAGTGAAATAGAAGTCCAGAGATTAGCGAGGTCAAACAAATGGAATGCAGATCCAGAGTCTAAAATTGGATCAAAGCTGCACTCAAAGTCGCAATCTAAATCACCCTTTGAAGTTAGACTAGGGGAAACTTAGCCTGAGGCTAGAGTGCGACTTTGATGCAACTTTACACTCTCAGGTAAAGGTACTTTTTCCCATAGATGGGAACAGGGGCGTATCATAAAATTAGTGGGCCCGTGTGCAAGCCCACACCGCACCGATCATCCCCGGCTGTCAACCAGCGAGAGATCATCCATGGGTGCAGTGTGGGTCAGAGCACAGTGGGTCCCCCAACCCCTCAGGGCCCGTGTTCAGTGAATACCCTGCACCCATGGATGATACACCACTGGATGGGAATGAGTACCATTAAAATCAATGGGCTGTGACTTGTCATGCGACTTTGGACACACAGTTGCATGATAAGTCACGTTTCCACTGTTGCGACACCAAAGTTGCACGATTTAGAGTGCAACTTTGAGTGCAGCTTTGATCCAACTTTACACTCTCTGGATCAAAGTCACATCAAAAGTTGCATCAAAGTAGTGCAGGTACTTTTCAAAGTCGCATAGATGGGAAGGTTGCCATTGAAATCAATGGGCTGTGACTTTTCATGCAACTTTATGTGTCCAAAGTCTCATGACAAGTCATACTAGTGTAAACGGAGTCTTAGTGTGGTTACCTGTACTGTTCCTTTAGTGTATAGTGATCATTGTAGACTGTCAGATGAAATCCTAGAGCCCTTCCAGCTACACTGACAGTTCCATCTGTGTCCAGGTCACTACTCCTATGGTAGTCTTCATTCACAGCCCAGTACAGCTATACTGTATATGTACACTGCACCTCTCAGCCCCCTGGGTCCTGTGTGGATGCCCCCCGGGTCCTGTGTGGATGGTTCCCCCATGGGTCCTGTGTAGATGGTCCCTCCCTGGGTCCTGTGTAAATGGGTCCCCCTGGGTCCTGTGTGGATGGTCCCCCCTGGGTCCTGTGTGGATGGTCCCCCCTGGGTCCTGGGTGGATGGCCCCCCCTGGGTCCTGGGTGGATGGCCCCCCCTGGGTCCTGTGTGAATGGTCCCCCATGGGTCCTGTATAGATGATCCCCCCTGGGTCCTGTGTGGATGGGTCCTGTGTGAATGGCCCCCCCTGAGTCCTGTGTGGATGGTCCCCCTGGGTCCTGTGTGGATGCCCCCCCTGGGCCCTATGTGGATACCCCCCTGGGTTGTGTGGATGGTCCACCCTGGGTCCTGTGTGTATGGCCCCCCTGGGTCCTATGTGGATGGTCCCCCCCGGGTCCTGTGTGGATGGTCCCCCCTGGGTCCTGTGTGGATGCCCCCCCTGGGTCAGTGGAGATGGTCCCCCTGAGTCCTGTATGGATGGTCCCCCTGGGTCCTGTGTGGATGCCCCCCCGGGTCCTGTGTGGGTAACCCCCCTGGGTCCTGTGTGGGTAACCCCCCTGGGTCCTGTGTGGATGGCCCCCCTAGTTCCTGTGTGGATGGGTATTTTTTTATTTCTTCATTTTCTCATGCATTAGGATGTACAATGCATCCTTACTGATGAGGGAACACTGGGTAGGAACCTATGATCAGCTCCTCCCATCCTATATATACACCCACTGGCTACACAGAAACAGTGCCCCTCCCTGGAAGTGATGTCACCCACTGGCTGCTTTTACACACAAAAGTAGAATTGAAGTCATGTGACAGCACTGTATACTGCAAAATAAAGGTAGAAAAACTGTGATTCTTTCATTTTGAGACATAAGGCTGAACATAGCTCACATTTGAGCTTTACCAGAGGTTGGTCTCTTAGATATGTTAAGTCATTTAATAGCAAAAAGGCAACATTTTACATCAATGATGATAACTTACATTCAAATCCAGCTCAATAAATTGTCCAGTTACTATGGGAAGGCTTGATACTGTATACTGAATACTGCCAACTAAGCCGAGAGGAACAATTGCTGCATAAAAGAAATAACAATTAATCATGTTTTTTATATATTACTGGATTTCACTCAATTTTTACCCATTTAGACTGATTTCTTCATATTTTTTTTTGGTAGTCCACTGGATTGCAGCATTAAAGCCCAAGTCAAATAAAACATTTATTTTTGTTTTGGGTAAAATGGAGAAGATTTGAACCACTGCCAATTTTTTATTGCTATCTGTGATCTTATCAATGAAATTTCCATTCGCTTCCTGTCTGGACAGGAAATTATGAGAAATCTTTCGGATTGGAACACAGTCAAAAACAAAAAAAATTTTATTAGATGAGGAAAGCCTAGAACCTTTAACAGTGTTATTCTTGCTATCAACTCCTTAATGTTCATTTGACAATCACACACACACTTCAGTTACGGGGTTAAATCAACCTTGCCAAGTTCACATAAAACACAGTTGAAAGGTCTCCTATCTCTTCTCCATTCCACCTCCGCAGCCTCCGTCGATCTCCTCGGAATTTGACACTTCCAGGAAAGTTGGATGTGTTGGAAAAGCAACAGCAATGTTACCATATACTGTGAACTGTATGTACTGTATGCATTATACCTATTTATACCAGCAGGTGGCACTGCAGTGTTATAGTGATATGTGCATGAAAAGTCTATTGTAATGCAATAAGAGGAAATGTTATCTGTTCTCTGTTCTGTGTATTCGTTTGTATCTCATTCCTGTTTGTTCCCATTCATGTTCTGATACTCCTCCATGACAGTAAACCTATCCTCCACATATACCAAGCTTTCAGGCATTATTTCAATACTCTGCACAATAATTTATGGGTCCCAGGCACCCAGGTATTGGAGAGGATACCCGGCAGACACCCAGGACACCCAGGCACCTACACAGGTACTGGAAAGAGCATACTGCAAATCAATGAGTACTGTATACAAGCTGCTGATACATGGCAAGCGGTTCAGATGTGAAGTTTGCAATAGCAAAGCTAAACAATGCCAATTACCAACTGTGGAAATTTAAACTGGAAATGCTTTAAAATAAGGATGACTTGTGGCAAGTACTGAATACAGACAGACCCACAAATGGAGAGACGGAGGACTGGGACAGAAAGGATAGGCAGGCAAAAGTGATTATAAGCTTATTTGTGGAATATGACCAGTTTATCCACATAACAACAGAGAATACGGCCAAAGGTATGTGGACTTCATTACAGAAACTGCATGAACATTCAAGTCTAAACAGCAAGCTGTTTTTACTAAGAAAATTATATAAGATGAGACTAAAAGAAAACCAACAACCACGTAAAAGCTATGCTAGAGATTAGAGTTGAGCGAACACCTGGAAGTTCGGGTTCTGCTGGTCCGTCCGAACTTCGGGACAAAGTCCGGGTCCGGGTCCGGACGGAACCCGAACGATCGCATTGGGCTTGAAGGTCCACAAGCGAGTTGAGATTAGAGATCGTATCGAAAATGCACCAACAACCAAAAGAAAATCAGAGTAGAATATATTAAAAGAATCATTTTTGTCGAACGACAAATCTGAACTTACAAGTACGTCAAAGACATTACTTCAGGTGTATGGAAACCGGCATAAGAGACAACAATACACCTATTTGACCAGTATAAGGTGTTTATTCGAATATTAGTGAAAACGGACGGATAGGAAAGACAGGGTCAGGAGGCAGAGAGGTAAACACCCAGACAGACATAAGTCATGAACGGTGTTCAGTAGGAATAAAATTTCGTAAAGGTCAAATTTAAA